>JARHVA010002348.1:1240000-1555000 GCA_037957365.1 Torreya grandis | reverse complement strand
GTACCAAGGGAGAGAAAATTAATTTGGGTTAAATTTTGGTTCGACCCATTTCAAGGCTTCCAAGATCCCACAAACATAAAGAAAATTAAAAAAATGATGTCTCTATCACAAATGAGCCATAACTTTAAAAATATGCAATTTAGGCCTTAAAATTTATTTCGTGTGGAAGAGGGAAAACATTAAGGGGGGAGGGGGGGTCATTTTAAAGTCACCTCAACTCTAATCTTTACATTTTTAAAATCATTTTAATTAAAAAGATTCAATTTTGGGTGAATTTTTTTGGGTTTTATAATAATTATATAGTCACAAAACATAAAGCCATTACATAGTTTTTTTTTAAAAAGAAAAAAATACTAAATAAAAAAGAATTGAATTTATTAACATGAATTTCATTATCAAATGTAGGTGGTGGTCATATAATTTTATCTGCCATGTTTTTAAAATATGGGGAAGTTAGGTAGTTAATCACATAGCTTAAAAGCCACATGGTTCGCTAACTACCAAATTTTGTGTCGGTGCTCACATGCACCACCCAATACCATTTTCCATGGTGGTCTGCTAGGCCTCAACACTATCCCTTAGCACTTACAAATACTTGTCACATGTTTATATGGGTGGCCATCAGCTTATTGTCTAAATTAACTTAGACAAAGGGTCTTGTGAACTTCCAAGGGGCCTCTCAAACTAGAAACTACCCTAAAAACACCCATAATTTAAAATTTCATCGTGAACAAACAATAAGAACTAATTTCATGAAATGAAAGGAAACAAGATCTTAAATTTTTAGATTTTCATATAAAATTAGTTATGTCACTTTTCTTCCTCAATTAATGTGTGTAAAAAATTTAATGAATTTTAAGAAAATTACAAAGGAAACTAAGCAATTTTGGTAGTTTAACTTTAAAAATTCTTAACAATTAAACTATATATCCTAAAATTAAACTATAAAATGCATTAGACCCTTAATGATCCTAATTTTTATTAAAATAAAAATTAATGCTATAAATATTTTTATAAAAATTATTTAAAATAATTTATCCTTTATTGGGCTTAACAAAGTCCATTCAAATGAGAATTTGAAATAATATTTAAACTTTATTTTTGATAAACTATGATAAAAATGAATGATATTATTCATGCATATTTTATAACTTGGTTAAAATCATTAAAATTATATTTTAGTACAGTCAGTATTTCTTCTTTCAAATATCCTTTAGTAAAAAACTAATGCACTAATGCATATCACCATTACATCATGTTTTTCATTCCTTCGATTTCACATTTATTAAAATATGATATTACATAAAAATGGCTCAAAACTAGAGAATTCTCATTTTATTATTATTTACATTTGTAAATCCACTAAGGAAAATTAGACTCTAAGCAAGATCTTAAGTGTAACTATGAGGTCAAAGAAAGGCAAAGCTCGCCTCCCATCCTATTTCCATTATCAATCAATTACCCTAGACACCCTAAGCCATGAAATACTAGCTATGATCATGTAGATTACCATTCAAGATTTATAAGTTACAAAAGAATGATTTGGCTCAATTTTAAAGTAATTATATACTAGGCATTACCTCTAGTTTTGTGCCTCATCCTACGAATGAGGAAAATCCTCCTACATTTATCCAAACTCATACATATCTACAAATGAAAATGTTTCCCAATGTAACTTACTCAAATAAATTTTAAATAATGCATGTAGCCTTCTTGAACAATATTTCACAAACAACTTACAAGGAATTAAATTAAGATGGCTTGGGGAAGTCACATGCCCTTGCCCATCATATCATAACAACTTAAGTGTATGAAGGTAAAATAAATCCACATTAAACAAAAAATAAATGACACTAAAAATAACAAGCTAAAATGGGAGAAAAACCTTCCTAATAAAATTTTATAGAGTCAAGAAAATACATGGCCCTAGGCCCAAATCATACACAAAGTAAGAGAATGATTGAAATCCAAAAGGCCTTGTCAATCCATAATAATTTTGTTGATGTGGGTCTTGTGCACATCCTTAGATTTAATGAGGTAGCCTTTAATGTTTTAGGATCTCAATGGAGGTAAAATCCACTCTATGGCATGAGTTTTAGGTATAGTTTAAACATTCTGGTGGTGGAATAGCAAGTTGAACATGTAGGTTATTAACTGGATGTGTTTACAATGAAATGAATATTAGTAAAGAAACCAAAACCTAGTTGGGTTGGATGAATGGATGGAATATATTCTAGAGTGGGTAAATCATAGTCAAAGAAACTTCAAACTGAGGGAAGGGTAGATTAAAAAGGAAGGCTCTATGGTTTCAAGGTATCAATTTCTAGGTTGGTTCTTTTATGGATAAGTGTTTCTAAAACTAATGCTTGTTACTTGTAGATATTTCATACTCACAGACAAAAATAATTAGGTAGTCTAGGATGAAATTTTGTAGGAAACTTAAGGGTCTCAACTGAAGGTTGATCATTTTAGATTAACTATTACACACCCTTACTTAGGAGGTTATAGTTCAGACTAGAAATGTATCTAGGGAAGCTATGGCTCACACCTAGAAGACTATATCAAGGGGAAACACTCCTAACACTTTAGAATTTTAATAAAATCAACCAATTTCTTAAAATTAATAATACTTTCTAATTATTTAATAAATTTTACACATATAGAATCAACATATATCAATGATAAAAAAATAACTATCTATAGATTTTGCACACTTCAAATTACTAAATTAAAACAACCAAAATAAATAAAACTTTAATCACATATAAAAGGAAGGAAAATGCATCCACATAATTGCATGATAATCAAAATGATCTCTTCCTATATTGATAAAATTTTTGACTCTTTGAAATGAGGGATTGCATGTATATATAGACTTGGGGATGGGTCTTCTCATCCTCTAATTTCATGCAAACTTAAATTTACAACAAACAATTAGAACTTTATTTCTAAATTTAGTTTTAAAAAATGCGTGAATACTTACTGTTAATTACAACTATGTCAAAAATTATGTTTGCCTATATAATGTAATATAAGATGTGCATATTACAAATAGCCTAGGATAACTTTTGCATTCATACATCAAGTGTAATTAAATCATAATTACATAGATTAATCATATATACATGTCTACATACAAAATTAGCCTCTAACAACTAAGGATTGCTTGGTGACTACATAGCATTGCTTGTCATTGTGGTAGGCACTAAAGTGGTGGCTTGAGCTGAACTAGAAGTTGGATCATTGGCTTTCTTCTTGGGTTTAAATTATTTAAAATATTTAAATTTGATGCCATGATGTTATATTATGATATCCATGTTCAAAAGTGGGGGTCTATGTACCCTACTTGTTTGTTTCATTAGTCATGCATGTTTAGCTTTAATGTTCATAAAGTTGATTCAAAATATATCCACCTCAGTGACTATAGACACCTAAAATTCATTTAGTGTCAAAATTCACCTAAATATATTAATAATTCTTCTTAAATTAGTTCATCACACCTTCCTCTAAAATTAAATAATTGGATAAGTCAAATTAATCAATTATACACACTTAAATCCTTATTTTAAAATATAAAATAAAATTTTTACACCTCATCCAAACATCTTACATATTTTTCTCCCTCTTCCCAACCAAATCCACAACTTTCTCAACCTCCTATGACTCATCCCTTGAGTTGTTAAGAAAATTGACTTAGTTTTATTGACTTAGCTAACTAACCCCATGATTTTATCAACCATTTGAAATGGTATTAATCCTCATGAATGAGGACTCATTAGCCATAATTGATTATTTGGATCATTTAATAAGTCCAAATAATCCTCAACCATTGGATCCTTCTCCAAAAATATATAAATAAACTTCCAAATCTTCATTTTCAAGGATCAAAAAATTGGAATCCATACCTACGCCAGCATAGTTCTATACATAAGCAAATAAAAGTGAATCAAATAATTTTTTTGCACCAAAACACTACCCATTCTCATTTGCATTGAAAGAGTGAACACTACATTATCAAAGAGCAAATCAAATTCACATCGCAATGGAGAAAGCTTGCATATTTGAAGCATAAAGTTTATGTTTTTTAGTTTTATTTATTTGTTGATCTACATTAGGTTTAAATCTTAGATTGAGATTATTTTATTTTATTATCACTTCAAAAATTTAGTTCACATATTTTTGGCATGCTCAGTGAGACCTTCCCTTCTCTTTTTCATCTTTTAATCATCATTTTTGCATTTAGATAGTATTTTCTCATTTGATTTTTATTATTTATGTTTGCCTAGACATTCAATATCATATTTTTGAGTGTTGGTATGAGCTACATGTTTATATCAGGTACTTTTTGTTTGGATATGTGAGTTCCATTGCATAGCAATGAATTTGAAGCATAAATAGCAAAATTGTAGACCTTAACAATGAATTTGTTTAATTGCACAATGAAATTGTTCTATTTTTCCTTTTTCTATGTTTTTTGTTCTATCTATAGGGTTAACAACAAATGTTTTAGGAAATAATGAAATCATCATTTTCAATAGAAAATTTGTCAATCCTAGTAGTGAAATCATCTTTTTCAACAGTGAAATCATCTCTTTCGATAGTGAAATCATCATTCTCAACAATGAATTCATCATTTATAGTAGTGAATTCATCTCTGTTGGTAGAAAAATTATTATTTTAGGTAGTGAAATTATTCTATAATCACAAGTTTATTTATTTTTTACTTTTTGCATTCTGTGTTTTTCATGCATTTATTTTATCACAATTTCACTTTTCTTGTTTGTCTATGTAATAACTATTTCAAAATAGAGAGGTTTTTTTAGCTTTGTTTTTTCAATTTTTATTCATTCTATTATAGGTTACCTTTCTCTAATACTAAGCAAACATTATAACAACTTGTTTACTTAATGCTTGTTAAAGAGAATTAAAAAAAAGGATAAAAAAGCCAATTTTATTTTCCTAACAATTTCAATCTTAATTTCAAAGTTTTTTTCCAGTAATTTCATCACATTTTTTTCCAAATTCTATTTGTGATTTTGGAAATCATGTATGCTCTTTCTTTGGCATCACATTGATAATGATACTTCGAAATCAAAAATGTTTCCTTAATTATCTATGTTACCTAGGTAGTGCTCATGTATGCTCTTTCCTTAGGATTACATTGGCAATGATACTTGAAAATCATAAATAGATACTTTTTAAAGGATCTATTGACCATGGATTTAACCACCATGTAATAGGTCAAACCTTATTTACCAATGGGATATATAAATTGAGATCCAACTATTTCAATTGCTTAAGCATTTGTGTGTTTTAAGTAAATCATGATATGAGGGATTTAATTCTCGAATACCTAGGGTTTCAATAACTACCTTAAAATATGATATTATCAATTGTCAACACACTGAGATCTCTATGACTATGTTGGGTACTTTGGGAGAAGACCCAATAGTGTGCATCCAATTTATCTATTTCTTCAATGGTTTTCCCCTTAGATAATCTTGTCTAAACCTTAAGCCTGGGATAAACTCTTTTTTTGCTCAAATTTGGTACATTGGTTAGCGGTTAGCACCAAGAAGCTACCTTCTACAAACCCTCAAATCTAGACTCAATAGGCCATGGGAATGGTAGGACCCTCCATGGTTAGTGCCTTTAAATATTAGGCTATAGTTGAGAGTATAGACAATTCAATTTCATCAAAAGGCCTAATAGTTGTTCATGACCCTCATCCTAGTTTTCACCTTTTATGTGCAAAATTCTTGACTATTTAGAATATATATATATATTGTGTGTTTGACACATATCTTATTTTTCAATTTCTTCAATCAAAATTTTTAGTCACTTTGGTATTTTAGTATATTTTTAATAATGTCACCCATTGTAAGAAGCATGGAATCTTGGAACCATAACTCGATCAATTGGTCATGAATCAAAAACTAAATAATCAATGTTATAACAAAGGGTTTTATCCAACTCATTTTGATTCAAACACATATTTGAATCAATGCCAAATCAATCATCTAGCGAATCAAAATATGAGTTTGAATATGTATTCAAACTCAAACATCAATCAATTAAAACAAAACATGGATAATTATTCAAACTTCCCAAATAACCAATTCAACCCAAACCATAAATAGTCAATTTCTAACTTCAATGCTTATTCATATTCACCCATGGTGCAATATCATAAATTTAATTTATGGACAACATCAAATCAAATTTTAGGTTATAATAATCAAAATTCTCTGAATTATTCTCCTAATCCTACATAATCAATATATCAAATGACACCAAATGCAAATCAAAACACATTCATATATCCATATGGTTCAAACTATAAAAATAATGTGAATCAAACTTTTGGTTCACCTTCACCACCACTTTATGATATTTATATGAACCAAAATACATTCACAATCAAACTCTGATTCAGTCAAACCCAAGTATGTTCCATTCAAATAAATCTTTCAATTCCTACACCAATCAAAACCAACCTTTCCATAATCATCAAAATCAGCCATTTGATTTTACATCCAATTCATCCCAAAACTTAAACCAAAATTTCTTCATAAATCCCCATACCTTCACAAATTCACAAAATCCAAATAATTTTACTTTCAAAACAAATCCAACAAGACCATCCTTCCAAAATCAAGATACTTCCTCAATACACATTATTACTAATAAATCCCAAAACTTTCCACAATAACACCATCTTATCAATAGTGATCCTATTTTTCAAAATCATACAAATTTTCCATCCACTAGTTATGATCCCAACAACCATCACTAAACTAGCCAAGATTTGGTTGATGCATAATACATTAGAATGAACACACATATATTCATATCTAGAGATTATGATTCAAGGGTATTTCAAGATGTCTCTCTTGATCCTACTCAATCCATCTCGTTTACAAATCAAAATAATAATTTGTCATCCATTCTACACCAAATAACTATTTTTGATCAAATATCCATTTTTGATAAACACCTAATCTTGACCCAAACATCATCTAATCCGCCTATCATAGAATTATCATATGCCTTCAAACTAGTACCTAAGACTCTGCATCTCTAAAAATCTCTTCATCCCAAATCCAACATTTTTAAGAGATCAATAAAAAGGAAAGTTGGTAATAGAACACTTCAATAGGGCTTCCTTATGGCCACATCCAAACCAAGATCAAATTTATCATCAAAATAAGATAGGCAATTTATTTTAGGATATAACGTTCATCATTAACATCCATTTTGGTCCCAACAATAGTTATATCAATAGACAAGTTTGTAAATGATAGTGATAATGTTATAAATAAGGAAGAAGCTTCATCCAACATTAATACAAGTCTTCTTAGTAACATCAAAGTAATATGTTCCATTTTCATAAACACTATTCTTCCTTTTCCTATTAATATTACACTACCTACACATGTTAACTGGAATCCATAGGAATGGACCTCATTGGACTTATCCCATAGAAACATATCAATTATAACATTTGTAAAAATCCATGAAAGTATCCCATTCAAAGAAATACTAAGTCACCCAACATTGTTTGAGGCTCCAAAAAGCAATAAAAATACACCAATATATGAATAAATTGGCTCCTTGTTGCTTGATGACAATGACATCATAAAAAATAAAAACATCAAGTCAACTATGAGAGAGATGACATGGAATGATCTCCTAGTTACAATCCAAGAAATAATATTAACTCCCATCTTGTTATTATGCTAAACTGATAGAATGGCATTAAAATGAGTTAGATCTTAATTTTTAGATTAAATTCAATACACATCATAGTATTATTGAACATTCTATATTTCCCAAGTAATTAAGGATTGTCAATACAAATTTATCATATTTTGACTTTTGTAGTATTTGATGGTTAGTCAATAGTGGTTGCATAAGAGATATCAGTTTTTGTACATATGGAGAGCTCATTAGTCCCTAATGCTTGATAGTTTTTAACAAAATCACTTGTATTAATTATAGATAAAGGCATCTAGATTCCAAAATGATCAGAAGAACTATTAGAATGTTTCTAGAGTTTAGCTCTACTATCAAACATATTAACGTGGGTTTAGTTGATAACTATGTTTTCCCAATAAAAACCAAAATTACCATGGAACTTTGTCAGAAAAACTTATATTTGGATATATTAATTCAACAATGATTCCCAAATAGAGAATGCCACTATGGATGGTTTACTAATAAATCTTGGTAGGTTCAATAACCTCATCCTAGTCAAGTACTATTCAAAGTAAATAATAGAACTGAAATAGAAATCGAAGAGGCAATCTAGTTAGAATAATAGAGACTATTTAGAATTGGCATGGGATGAAAATATATAAATTAGGAAAATTATGTATCTTGTGACATTCTATTAGTTACAAATGTCAAAAAAACCACAAAAAAATCATATAGTCCCAAAAAATTAAAAAAAATCAACTAAGTTGTTTGTAAGTCCCTTGACACTTGAGGACATCTTGTTAACACTAGTGTTGTAATCACAACACCACATTTGTTGTCATTCATGTTTTTGTCTTATATATTAAATTTTATGTTTAGTGATTATTTAGTTATCAATTCACATAACACAAACATTTCAAATTATATCCTATTATATCATTTTGCTTTTTCATACACCCTATTATCTCATGAAAGACATTTTCAAAATTAGCATTACATTGGTTATTATTTTAGTTCTTACAAGCAAATCAAAACTCTTTTTCCTACATATCTTTCCTAGACTTAGACAATACTAGCCCACAACCTTGTCTAAGAATATTGTACATGATATAATCTCCTCTTATAGTTCCCTTTCAAGAAGAAAACATTAAGTAGGATATAATAAGAAATAAGAAATTTTACTCACCTATCTTGGTCTTCGGTGATAAACCCTTACAACTTACTAGTCCCATGGGACCAAGATTTGGGGTATAATTATACCTTATGACATATACATCCTTATCTAAAACTTATCAAAATTAAAAACCATATCTCTCACCCTTTATTGATCTTCGGTATTGATTCTTCACATCTTCTTAATTGTGTATGATTCATATTGGGTAGAGATACCCCTACTTACCTATGCATAGTCTTTGGTGATAAACCCATGAGTTTGCCTAGTTGCATGAGACTACATATAGGGTCATAAAGCAAATGAAATCAAAGTATGTCCAAATAAATATTTCTTCAAATAACTTATTTACATGTCTATGCTGAAATGGGTAGACTTTATCCCATTAACCAATTTTTTTAGGGTTAGTTCTTTTTAGACCCATCTAATAAAGCTAGTATTTTACGAGTTCATCAAGATGTACACTTTCACCTTTTCTCATAATGATCCGATCACCCTCCTTTGTTATACATAATTTTTATTGTTTGTCTTCACCATTTATCATGTTCTTCCTTATATTATTTTTAATATAAATTGAAAGATATACATTATGAATACAAACAATTAGATCATCCTTCACAACATGATTGATTAGCATGTCCATGAAGTTTTGTGCATATCCATCATGTTACCTCATTTTCCAAAATAAGCTCACTGTGTGTAAACCATTGTCTATACTTACCCTAATTACTTGGGGGCATCACCTTTCAATCATTCATTGTATATTCCCAAGTTTATCACTTTATTAGTTGTTAAGTCATTTATCATGTAACATGATAGGTTACAAGTTTTTATTCCTATATGTAAACATGCATTATTTCTCAAGATTATGTAACATCTTATCCTTTAATTCCCAACAAAATCAAAAATCACAAAATTTTAAAAAAATTAACTCAAAAAAATATCAAACAACAACATAAAAACATTAAACAAACATCAAATTTAACACATTACCATTCTAAGATATCTTCCACATCATTCACTAATTCTTAGGTGGATCACTCACACATCCTTTTGATCAAAACATTGAAAATTATTCATCCATCATCCACTTTATTATCACTTCTTGTATTAGGAGAACTACATCTGGCCTGATATCCCCACATAAAATTTGTCTAAAGTAGATTATGTAGGTAGTGATTAGAGACACGAGGTCGCTAGGGTCAACTCAGCCACCATCTTCCCTGTCATCCATTTCCCCAACATGGATTAGATAATCCATATACTTCTCCCTTGATTGTTCTATTCCTAGCCTCACTCTTGGCTAAAATTATAGTCTTTGTTTACAACTTTTTGACCCTATTTGTTTGTTTTTATTGTTGTATTATTTTTTTAATATCTCTAACCATTGACTTGGTTATTTTTATCCCTTTATTTATCCTTATCCATTAAGTCGGTTATTTCACTTCATTTTATGTCTAGCCATTTCAATGGTTATTCTCCTTTCTTTTGCCAATAGTGGTCAATTTTTGAATTTCTCTTTGTTTAGTTATGTGTGTCATTCTTGCTTAAAATTGCTATAAATGTAACATTGTCATTTTTTATAATCATTTAAACTAATATTATTTTCACATCTTCTTTTAATTATTATTTTATGTGTGTTTATAAATATTATTTTTTGAAATGCATATATAGTATGGCTATGACTATATCATAACATACTTTGCTTATAAACAATTTATTCTTTTATTTTGTTCAAATTCTTAAAAAATTAACATTCATCATAATTATTCAATATCATTAGTGGTACTATGTTTTATGTTATATTAAAAATCAGGTTTCTCAAAGCTAAAAATCTATTAGAAATCCAATACAAATAACAAGAAATAAAAGAAATGTAGCTATGTCACATTCTATATCCATACACATCATCCAATCATTACATAAGTCATACATCTATAATAGATATGTTGAAAGAATTAAAACATGCTAGCATAAATAAAAATATGAGAAATATATCGAGTGCTACCATATATCTATATCCATGTAAAAATAATAAAAAGCCCATCAATGCCCAACATCCATAGTACAAAGTCTCAATAAATCATCATGAATATGTGTGTGTGTGTGTGTGTGTGTGTGTGTATTCATGATGATTTATTGAGACTTTGTACTATGGATGTTGGGCATTGATGGGCTTTTTATTATTTTTACATGGATATAGATATATGGTAACACTAGTTATATTTCTCATATTTTTATTTATGCTAGCATGTTTTAATTCTTTCAAAATATCTATTATAGATGTATAACTTATGTAATGATTGGATTATATATATATATATATAATGTGTTTTTATAAAAGATACATCTCTCAAAATATGTATTCATAAATGAATCCATCTATTAAATTATTCCCTATGTTTATGTCTCATCCTATGCCTTAGACAGAGTGTCTAGTCTCGTGAGTATCTCTCCACATCATGGTGTACCTCATGGAAGATTAATCACATGATATACATATTCCACTAACCTCTCTAAGTCCACAAGATGAACAAATCTAGTAGATGTTAAATGTATCACAGAGTAATCTCTAAAATATGGTGCCCTCTTATCATGTGGTATAGCTTCCTCATATAAGATCCTATAGTATGTGGCCTACTCTATAGCCATCATCAATCTATCCAACATGGCTATCTAACCCACTCCAACTAATAATACTCTATCCATTGTAATATTAGTCTAAGCTATGTCCCTCTCCTATCTATAACACTATTTAATATGATGTATGTGTCTCTACATCATGAGTGATGAATCTTGTAGCCATGACATACCTATGCATCCCATCTATAATACCCTATAATATATCCACCTCAGACTGTAATCATTTGATCTTAGTAGTATGATGCCATCTAGAATCCATTACACCCTATAACCTACAACCTCCTAGTGTAATCCATCTATCTCTCTATCTTGATCTCTAATATCCTCTTAGAGCTTATAAATAAGTGCATGTTCCTCCATAGATCTCAAAGCATGTGAAGACCTAGCCACAACCCCTCTCTGCTTGGTTGTTATGTGTTTTTCTCATGGTAGTATCCTATCCTGCATCATCATCATCCTTGTTCTCCACCTCTACTAATGAAATATCTCATCTAACCCTCTACTTTATATCAACATCTATGTCCATTCTTACCTCATGCAAAATATCAATGTCCTCCATATCTATGATCTGTATATCATGAAGTTGGCTAGCCTCCATAGTACATTTTTTATATTTTAATAATTCTCATGGTTATCCTCTATCTCCAAAAATAGCCATATTGATTTGGGATCCTAAACATGTACCTCATGACTATCTACTCAAACTAAATACTAACCTCTACCTCTACATCCAAGATGGTGCATATAGAATAGTCACTCTCACTAGTCTCTATCAAGCCCACCAATTTACATACCCATCCACCACTCCTACATCAATGAAATATCTCCAATAATTCCATATGATAGTCTGTAACTTTTTCCATCTATGATTGGTGATGATTAGATCAATGGTCATACCCCATTGTGGTCTCTCTCTCATAGAACATGCAAATACACATGGTCTAACTAGTATATGCTACCTCAAACCAAACTATCTCATCACCCTATCAGGGTGATATCTCTCTATAATGTAAACATGCATCTTGATGATGTAATAAGGGTTCATCATGTAGTCCATGTGAAGATCCTCATGTGGCCACTAAAACATAATCTCCTTGTAAGGTCTTTTGGTGATTTGATCATCACCTAACTCATCCATTACCCTCCTATAAAAATCTAGATCTCCCAAATGTGGTATGTGTCTCCTAATAATCATATGCCATCCATATGCTAATGTATCATCATTAGACTATGTTCTCATATGTCTAAATGGACTCTCAATCACAATGTGCTCCTATAACCAAAACTTGAAGTAATGTAGATGGCCTAATCTCTATCTGACCTAAATACATAAAATGATGTAAATCATGGTATAAGTGTGATAATAGTATGGAACCCATGTGAATCTTCTCCCATATCCATCATTTATGTAATCACATCTAATATATCAATGGAATATAGCCTCCCACTCTTGATAAAAATAAAAATGCCACTGACAATAGCCATGAGTATGATGGTAAGATAACCCATCTCTAAATCAATACAATAATCTACATCAATCCCACCTCTAACAACCAGAATCAAACCATCACAAAAAATATGGTATAATTTAATCTCTTGTAGACCTTATCTCCAATAAACATGTCTAACTTGTATCAAAATACCCAAAATTTGATACATGTCCTCTAGTATAATTATCATCTCCTCCATTGACAAGTGAAATTTGCTCATCTCACTATGCCATCTCTCTACAAGTCTTGTCAATAAAACTCCATCTGCTTGAACCTCTGACATCTTTGCAATATAAGATAATCCACTCACCTCTAGTATGACAAACTCATACTCAGTGAAGATTTCCATTCACACCATCACTACAGATCTCTACTCCCACATAATAAGCACTAATAATACTTCCTTAGAATCATAAATTTTAGCATTTCATTAATTCTACATAGCATTACATTCATCATTATCACTACATTTCAAATACTTAATAAAAATAGCAAAAAAAAAATCACACAAACATTTTTTATTTCATTCCATTTTATCATTCTTTCCTTCTTATATAACACAAAATCACTACTACAATTTGTAAATTCTCTATTAATCTTGGCCAATTTAATTTTAACCCTTTTTCATAAAATAATTGCTACCCTAAGTGAAATCACTTATATACCCAGTAATTTCACTACTAGGTTTAACAATT
Organism: Torreya grandis; assembly: GCA_037957365.1. Classification (NCBI taxonomy): domain Eukaryota; kingdom Viridiplantae; phylum Streptophyta; class Pinopsida; order Cupressales; family Taxaceae; genus Torreya; species Torreya grandis. The sequence goes on along the minus strand of JARHVA010002348.1, from coordinate 1,541,303 downwards.
TCACTCCTACCCAAACAATAAAATTGCCCTTTTTACCTAAAACAAAATTACTGCCTTATTATATAAAATCACTACCATGTTTATCAAAATCCCTGTTTATCCTAATGAAATCACTGATTTCAATGCTAAAATCATCATTTTGATAACATCAATTTAGTTTTCTCTAACTTTAATCCCTAATTAATGCTCATAAATGAAAAAAATCAAATTTAAATCACTTATTAGAGGCTCGCTCCTCTCAAATATCTATAATCTCCTCACTCACTCATCTCAATCCTTGTGGTGTGGGATACGGTCTATGTTTCCTCACATGTCTTGGAGCAAATATCTCAAATCATAATTCTTAGCAAATAATCTCGAATCAAATTGCACAAATGATTTTTTAATCCCCATTTGTTCTACTTATATTCTTCTATACTACCAAATATTTTGACCCCCATCCCTTCACCCAATACATTTTTCAAAATTACATAAACATTAAATCAATTCATTCTAAATTTTTTTTTTGAAATATTGTAACAATCTATCAATGTAAAATCAACACAAGCATTTACAAATTTAATATATTTTCTATTTTAGATACGTAGCTTATTATTATTGGGATATATTATATCCACAACCATTCAATTGACCCATGCATCATTAAAAAAACAATAAGTGTGCAATCTTTGAATGGTTAAACTATTGTCTTTCAAATCCATACTCTATTTTTAATTAACTAGGGGCAACCTTTTTATGTAACCAACATCTTGAAAGTTTGACATCAATTCTAAAACAAATTGATTTATTATTTATCCACATCTCTTTGTTCATTTCCTCTTTCCATCAATTTTGATAATTTGTCTATTTTCTCACACAAACCCTTGAGGGGGAATCATCACACTCATTTTCATTCATTTGGGGAATTTTTTTCCTTTTTAATCATCAACACTCTACTTCTTCTACTATTCTTTGAATCAGTATTTCTTCACAACTCTATTTCAAAGAGGAGAAATGTATACCCCTAAAATTTATTTAGTGTCAAAATGCACCTAAATCTCCTAATAATTCTTCTTAAATTAGTTCATCACATCTTCCTCTAAACTCAAATAATTGAATAAGTCAAATTAGTTAATTATGCACACTTAAATCCTTATTTTAAAATATGAAATTTAGATTTTATACCTCATCGAAACATCTTCCATATTTTTCCCCTCATTCCAATGAAATCCATAACTTTGTCAACCTTCTATGACTCATCCCCTGAGTTGTCAAGAAAATTGACTTAGTCCTACTGACTTAGCTAACTAACCCCATGCTTATCTCAACCATTTGAAATGGTTTTTATGCTCATGGGTGAGGACTCATTAGCCACTATTAATTATTTAGATCATTGAATAAGTCCAAATAATCCTCCACTATTGGATTCCTCTCCAAAAATTTATAAATAAACTTTCATATATTCATTTTTAAGGATCAAAAAATCAGAAGCCAAACTTATGATAACATAGTTATATACACAAGAGAAAAAGCAAATCAAAGTTAATCAAATACTTCTTTTTTTACCAAAATTCTACACATTCTCTATTGCATTAGAGAGTGATCACCACATTTTTAAAGAGCAAATCGAATGTACATCACAATGGATAAAGCTTGCATATTTGAAACATAAATTTAGTGTTTTTTGGTTTTCTTTATTTATTTATATACCTTAGGTTGAATTTAGCTTAGATTAAGATTAGTTTATTTTCTTAGCACTTCTAAATTTAGTTCACATAGTGACTTTATTTTTTAAAAAATTCAACTCAAATTCAATCTCCTCTAGTGTCAATCCCTATACATTTTGTTTAAAGATAATTGAGGATTATTGAATAAGTTGGTCAAATTTGGCTCATATTATTATCTTGCATGTGGAGTCCCTCACTTGTGAGATATTCAAATCCTCTTATATTTACAAAATAAGGTTATCATATTATGCATACTTGGGCATTATTGGTTATGCTATTGGGACCCACTCCATTTCATCTTATGTCCTAATGACCACTAGGTTAAGGGCATTTAAAGCCTCAAATGGTGTCATCAAAAAGAGGTTGCTACATGCCTTATTGGTTGTGTAAATAATGAGGAATTTTATCTTATTCTCATCTTCCTTCAAAAAATTAAATAATTTAGCAGCTTCAATGATTTGAGGAGTTAATTCAACATTCATTAAAATAATGGCCTCCAAAATGTTTGAGAGACTTTATGTTGAATTTTGTACATATGTTTTAATATGTATCAAAACATGGACTATTTTATTTTATTCCCTAACTTGATCTAACTGTTAGGGTGTGGAGCTAAAAGCTACACCTTAAGTCAAACAGGAGGGTTTCTGGTGTATGCAGTCGCCGGCATCGGCAGGCCACACTGACGTTGGTCAGGGGACGCAGAAGGGAAACCGGCATCGACAGGAGATCGGCCGGCGTCGGTCACCTCCAAGAGGGCAGGGACCGATGTCGGTCACCTGTAGCAGTCTGAACTGCTGTTGATGAATAGTCAGTTAAGTGAATGTGTAGTTTGCATGTTAAAGGCTTGCTCGAAGTCTTGAGCCGCAAGTCTAATCAGTGTATGCATGAGATCTATATAATAGACTCATGGGCTGTATTGTTAAGTGGATAATTTGTAGAAGAGCTATGTGAAGCTTGGAGAGTTCTTTCCATGGTGGAATCAAGTAGGATTCCCCATGTAGGTATAAGTAAGATCATGTTTGATATGCATGGATGTGTGGATGCGAGGGTCAGAAAGGAGATCAGTGGGGGAGCTAGATCCAAGGTGATAGCAATACATCAGCAGGATCATGGAGAGATCTACTTGGAGTACAGTTGTGTACTCGATTGTACAGATGTGCAATGAGGTGAACAACAGCTTGTGTTAGCTGTGTGTTGTGACCTATGAGAGAAGATTACTCTGGAGGGAAGTTTACTGTAAGCCCATGAAGTGGAAGAAAGAGTGCCACCTCTTTTTTGTAAATTCCTTTGTAATGAGTTGAATACAATTGTGTGTTGCCTCTCATATTCTGTGTGCTTTCTCATTGATAGTTATTTGTTCTTCTGGATTCCGCATGTTTAGTTGCTTATACATTGGTAATCATGTGTGCTCTTAAATCTGACAAGTTGTGTCAGAGCTTTGGGGAGTTTCGGTCCTATCACTAACACCTTTTCAAGCTCTTTCCTTGCTAGTTTTTTTCCTTCATGGAGCTCAATCAGAGTATCTTTATGTGTCTCAAAATAGGATTTCAAATCCTCAATATATGAGGAATGACCCGATTTCTTATTCTTCCTCTTTGACAAAGTGAACTCCTCTTGCCTTTTCTCCATAATTATCCCCATTTTAGAATCATCTTCAATTTTCCTTTTCTTCACCCTCTAGACACTCCCTATAGATTTATTAAAATGAATCTTATCATAGGTAGTTATGTGATTGTAAGGTTTTGATTTTGAGAATCTTGTGATTCCAAATTAGCTACACATTATGGGATGACTTTTTGGGTTCAGTCCATCAATTAAGTGTACTAAGTTGTAGTCTCAACCAGTATATATTATAAATATTGATTTAGGGCCTCTTCAAGTAATGGGTCAGGAAGGGAAGGCTAGATTATCTTGGACCAATCCACCCTACCATATAGAGGTAATGGGTAGATAGTTTACACTTGTTTCTTCTTCCCATCCTTATTCAATGATATTACAGTGGTGGCTTGAGAATAACTAGCAGAATGTATTAGAAATCCTAACTAAGTAGATGACACATGTAGATGTATAATTGCCAATTCTCCCTGAGCTTTGTTGGATGATTTATTTTTGGTCTTTACGGGTGCTAAGGTAGTGGTAGAAATAACCATAGTAGAATTGGGTGGAATGGAGGCCAATGATACAATTGGAGAAGTAGAAACCATTGGGGATGTGAAGAAAATAGGGGTAGAAAAAACATATTCTACCTTTAGAACAACCAATATGGTTGGACTCTAAGATCAGAGGAAACAAATTCTACCTTATGTACCACTAGGGGAGTGAAATCAATAGGATTGAGAGAAATAGAATAAAAATAACCAATAGATAAATGGGAAATACAAGATATAATGGGAGTGGAAAAATTGAATAAGCTATAGAAAATGTAGGTGTTATATAATCACATGATTGATCTCCATATAGTGGTGTCTTTTCATTAGTGTCTTAGAGGATTTAAACCTTAGCTCTTTATAGCTCCTTCTCATCATCTGTAGACTCAAATCTTACTAATTTTTTATCCCCTAATGGTCCTCCTATATATATTACTTTAATATTTGGACTCTTTAGAGGGATGTGAGTTCTTGGCTTCCTTTTTATAACCAATAGTGACCTTGTCAACTATGTGGGAATCCTATTGAGTGGGTGTTATTGATATTTCCACACTTGTAGTCTCTTTGTATAAAGTAGTATTAGGATGAGCTTGACCTTCTGAGTATAAAAATTTAGTGTAAATTGGATCATCATGAGCTCTCACAAGTGAAGTTAAAATTTTGTGAGCTTCATCCACTTGAGGATATTTCTTTACAATTTATAATGCTATAGGGAATGTATGGGAAGATTCCCCTACTCTATTTATGGTTTAGAGGGCCTATTTATCTAAAAAAAAATATCATCCCATTCCCCTACTATTGGGACTCTGATGTCTACATCTAAAATTGAAATGGAGGGCTCCCCTTAGATGATTTTCAAGAGTTCTTCGCCCAATACAATTTTTTGTGCACTTTCCAATATGTGGGCATCACTTTTGGCATTAAGAAATATGAAGTCATGGTAATAATTCTCATGTTGGTATGGAATACTAAGGCATAAAATTTTATTTTTAACTTTACCATTAGGATCTTAGTCCTTATGTGGTAGTGTGGCTAATGAGTAATACTCTTTGAATCTGCTAGCCTCCAAAAAGTGTTTATGATTGACATAACACATTTTACCAATCATGAGATAAGAGATATGAAAGGCACTATTTTTATTCTTCCTTATATATTCATCAATTCCATACCATTATTGGTAGGCTATCTCATGCTCTACTAGTTTATCTTGTACATGCTTGAGGATACATAGGGGTGAAATCTTATGTCTAATGACCATTACCATAGTGTAGTTGGGATATAGCCAATAGTCCCCTCTGTCCATTAATGTGTTGAAAATGCTCTTGGATACTAGGTTAGAGGGGATTCATGAATTAACATACATACATAAGGGTATAAATCTTCTATAATGTGAGTTATGTCCTTGATATAAGCATATATGTGCATAAAATAATATGAGTCACATATATGATAATTAATGAAATCTAGAGCATGGATCTAGAGTGACCTAATATTCATATAAACTATGCCCATCACAAAATTTATAAGGTATGAAATAATATATAAATCACTCCCTAAAGGCCTCTTATCCTTATGTAGTACATGTTCTCATTGCTTAGCACTAATTACCTCATCTAGAGCAAATATTAGCTATGAGGTCATTAGTAAATCCAATAGTGGAACCCAATCAAGGTGATAGAATTTAATGTTGGGATATCCATATAATCAATTTAGGAGGTCCATCCAAATATATATTCCCATCCATAACTTAGTTATAGGCACCAAATTCTTCTATTTGAGGATGATGGTCTCCCTAGGAATTATCCACTTGTTTAATGTTTTGTCAATTGAGTTCTCCTTTTTCCATGTAACCATCCTATGTAAATAATATGTATCATATATAATAGGTAGGGATAAATACCTATGAAATGTTTCCCTTGATATGTAGGCTATTATAGTTTTATGATCTAAGTGGTTTAAGAACATTCCCCCAACCACTTTTTCAGCAAAGAATAGGTATTGTAAGAAGTCTATGCATGACATAACCTCTAGCTTGGATGCTATACAGTGTTGTCCCTATAATTTGAGAGGAAGGAGGTCTATATCAAACTGTATTTTAGCTATAAAATTATCCCCATGAATATATGCATACACCTAATGAATTACTTTTCATAACACTAAAAAATTGAGATAGTAATTATTGAATACTACTAGTTCAAATATGATGTCTTTGTACTTAGTTGAATCCTTAATAGAGAATATAGATGGTATAATGTCTCCTATAAATGTCTTGGATGAGGATGCCATAACTAATTCACTAGGTTGATAAAGTTATAGTTCTTCAATTTAGTGGCTTGACTCTTTTAGATGTACCTTATGATCAAAACACGGGTAGCTAGGGCTTATTCTCAAGGAGGAAAGTGAACTCAGAGTTAATTTTTGATCAATGGACATGATGTTTATTTCCAATTTATTTATGTAAATTTGGAATTCAATTCTACTTCATGTACCATTAATGTTCAACATCTATAAACTTGCTTTGTTTCATCAATTCTAACTTTTACACTTCATTCTAGTAGGTATACCACATAAACATTGTGGATTTTTTGGAGAATGTCACATCATTACCTTTCATAAAGTATCATTATATAATTTTTTTCACTTTAGTTTACCTATGCCATAGAGGATCTTAGTAGTTAGGAGTTGGATGTTGAGTTAAATCATTGTTAACCTGAATTCTTACAGAGCGAATAAATCTTTTGAACAAAAGTTCAAAACATTTTTATCAAAGAACAAAATGTTGAAGACAAAAGTTTTGAATAAAAAAGTTCCAAACACTTTTAAGGAAGACCAAATTCATACTGGTAACTTTTATCAAAAATGTTTTTTAAAGATAAAAGTTTCAAAGAGTAAATCCCAGAGATAAAATTTTGAACACTTTCTCTGAATAGTTTAGCCAAACAATTTTGTTGAAGGTCAAGTTATGACTATGTAAACTTCACATTGAATGTAGATGTTGAAGACAAAATATGGATATTTTCTTCAAAATACAAAATCTTGAAGACCAAAATCCTAAAATGTGAATTCTAAATAGGAAATGCTGAAATGATTTTTTTTTTAAAACTCTAGTTCCCAAAGAGTAAATGGTGAAGACTTAAATATGTGGTGAATAAAGTTATGATGGCCCAACCTATGAATAGAAGTTTTGAATGAAACATGTGAACAATATCAGTGAACAAAAGTATTGAAGAGTTAGTTTTTGAAAAGGATTTCATTGGTGTAAAGGACTAAATATTGTCAAAGATAGAAAACTTTTGAATAGAAGTTTTGAAGACCTATTTCTATAAATCTTAAGACTTCACAAATTGTGTAGCTTCTAGAAACTTGTGTATATGAAAAAATTCCTTAGAGTAATAATAGGTTAGTTTGAATAAGTATAACATGTTTATATACATTTTTTGAATAGAAAATTTAGGTACACCACATAAACCTCTCTTGGAATAATATTTTCAAGATAGGCCTAGACCTTTTTAGAACATAGTGGGTTCCTATTCGAAAAATGGAATGGGGGTATGTTGGGTACAAAAAATGGAAACTTTAATGGGTAATAATCCTAAGTATTTAAGAACTCATAACCTTTAATCAGTAATTCCAAATCAAACATGAACCATTTCATAAAATAATAATTGAATCAAAAACATAAAAGAGACTCCTAGAAATAATATAGAACATAATTTTCTTACTCACACCATAGATTTATGTGTGAGGAAATGATTTCCTTTTACCCTTGTTGTGAGTATTTTATCAGAGACTTGAGATAACCATAAGTTTCATTCTAGTTTCTAAAAAAATATATTTAAAATTAGGGAAGCTCTGGTATTTCTCTATTTTTAGATAGGCATCTATATCCCCAACATAGGTACCTTTGGTTATAAATTCCAAATCAAACATGAACCATTTCATAGAAGAATAATTGAATCAGAAACATAAAAGAGACTCCTAATAACATCATAAAACATACTTCCTTACTCATACCCTAGATTTGTGTGTGAGGAAGTGATTTCATTTTACCCTTTTGTGAGAATTTTAGTATATTCTTGGTATAAATATAGGTTTAATTATGGTTTCTGAGAAAACATATTCAAAACTAGGGAAGCTCTGGCATTGCTTTGCTACCAAACAGGCATCCATAGTCTCAATAGAGGTAAATTTGGTTCCTTTTCTTTCCTCATCCTATATTATTTCATGATGTATGATGAATTGATCTTATTTCATCATTTGATCCTTTAATCACCTTTAGATTTTATTTAGGTTTGTTGGATCACTCTTTCTAGGATGCATTGATCCTTTTTTTCACTCCAGTGAAAATAAGAAAAATTTCTAGATTTGTATGTAGTAATGAGAGAAGCCTTTATAGGCCTGAAAGAAGCATTCGATGGTAGTATGGCCATGATCAATTTTATTATTGCATACCTAAATTCTAAAAATACTAAAGATAAGAGTGTAAAAATTTTAAGTAAACAAATTTGTGCATTTTACTTGATGTCTTTATTACAGACTAAACTTTTAGCTTATAAACATGTTATAAGAAGTCCAATGGGTTGGAAAGTTATTTTAGCATACTAGGGGAAGTCAATTAGATTTCCATGGAATAAATAAAAACATATAATACAGAAAGTAGGGAACTAAATTAAGGAAAATAAAATGCTAAAAACATGAAACATTAACCTAGGAAGCATGGAACTAACTATGAAAGTAAAAAATCTACTTAGGAAAGTAGTATATATAACTTAAAAAGTAGTAAATATAAATATGAAAGCAGTATATCTATTTTACTCCTACTTATACCTTAACACCTATTGTTACTCAAGAACATCTCCAAATGGTATAGTCATGAAGAAATGCTTCAAAAATTATCCATTGATTGGATATGTTAACTCCTTACCTTGAAGATATCTCAAATGGAAATCATTTTTACCTTAAAAATTTGAGATATGATAAGGTCCAATCCACAATAGGTTAAACTTGTTATGTTGTCCATTATTTTCATTAGTTTGGTCCCATAGAAGCACTAGGTTAGATATTCTAAATACTTTGAATTTTGCTCTTCTATCAAACTACCTTTTGATGATGTCCTAATGTTTACTAAAATTATGTAAGGCTTTGGTCCTTGAATCTTCCATATCCATTATGTCATTTAAATACTCCACTCTTTCACTTGGCTCTATGTAATCCTATATAAATTGATTTGTTGTAAATTTAAGCATGATTGGGAAAACTAGTTGTCATCCATACACCAAGAAGGCAAAGCCTTGAGGGCCTATATGTATCCTGTTCAATCAACCAATAGTGCATACTTTAGTAGATTATACCAATATCTAGGTTTATCTGCTACTAACTTTTTAATGGCACCAATCATGTTTTTATTTGTTGATTCAACAAATCCATTTCCTTGTGGGCAATGGTTAGATGATGACTTGATGGTGATTTGATTATCATGGGCCCATTTAGTGAATTTAACTTATTATAATGTTGGTTCATTGTCACAAACTAAAAAATATGGGGGTACTAAATTTAGTTTTGATGTTTTATTCTAAAAATATAATTATGTCTTATGCTCTAAAATGCCTTGTAGTTACTAATTTAGTCCATCAAGTGTAATAATCAATGGCAGTGAGTAAAAACTTGTGGCTAGTTCAAGAATTGGGTTTAATGACACCAATGAAGTCCAAGCCCCATCGAGCTAAAGGTATTCATTCAATAACATGATACAAATTCATTATTACATGTACCTCTCTTTTTGTTAGGACTTAACATTCATGGCATGTCCTTACATAAACATGTGCATCATTGAAGACTATTGGCCAGTAATAACCCATTCTAAGGATTTTATGGGCTGTGGTGTTTCTAGAGGGATGACCACTACCTATCTTCTGGTATAATTTTTTTTAAATTTCTCAAACTTCTTCTCATGATATGCATCTCAGGTAGGTGCCTTTGTAATTTATTTTATAAAGAATCCTTTTTTGATCATATAATGATTAGCTTTGAGCCTTAAAACTCTACTCTATTTTCTATTTAGTTATGTAAATAAGTACCTATGAGTAAATATTGAATAATTTCAGTATAAAAATATCCTTTAGATATTTGGGTTTCATAAACCTCTTCAACAATGATGCATAGGTCAATCTCAATCATGAGTTAAATGATGCCTTAAGCTCTAACAATCCTAGCAGGCTTGATTTATATGTTAAACTCCTAAAATATTTCCATCCATTTTATTTTGTGTTTTCCCAATTCATTTTTAACAAAGTGATCTTGATAATAGGATCTAGCATAATGGTGAGGTCTTATTCCTTAATAAATAGTGTTAAAATTTATTTACTGCTTTGATAAGGGTAAAGATTTGCTTGTCTATCATGGAATACCTAAGTTCTGCTTCCTTTAATTTTGTGCTCATGAATGTAATAGGGTGTTCACTTTCATCCTTATTCTAGGTAAACATGTTGGTGATGGCATGTTCTAAAGTGAATGAATACTAGCATAAATCTTTAGTGATGTCTTGGCTTATCAAAATAAAGGCTTGAGATGTTGTATCTTTGATGTCTTGAAAATATTTTTAGGCCTCTATCATCCACTGTGCCTCGGCATCTTATTTGAGCACTACATTCATAGGTATAACAATTTATACAAATCCTAAGATAAACTTTCTCATGAAATTTATCTTCCCAAAGAAATATTTGATCACCTTCTTGCTATTTGGGAATGCAATATTTGATATCCCCTTAATTCTATCTAGGTTGATCGTAACTATATATTTGGTGATAATATGACCTAAGAGCTTTCCTTAAATGATGAAAAATATGAAATTATTGTGGTTAAGTGAGATTTTAGACCTTCTACATCTTTCAAATATTTACTATGGGTTTTCTACATGATTAGTTTTAATTTTTGAGAAAATAGTGAGGCTGTCCATGTAAATGATTATACATTTACCCATTATCCCTTAGAATGCATGTTCCATAGCTCATTAAAAGGTAGATCCTATGTTTATTAGGATATATGGAATCCTCTAGTATGCATAAGTACACCATTTTAAGGTAAATGAAGCCTTCATTTTATCCTCAGATTTAACTAGCACCTAGTTATATCCTGAAAATTCATCCAAAAAGGACATAATTCCATACCCACTCACTATCTAGATGACCTCATACAAGGAAGGAAAATGATAGTTTTCTTTCTAAGAAGCTTTATTCAAGTTTATAAAATCAATCTAGAGCCTAATTTACCCATTATTCTTTGTTAATGGAACTAAGTTAGCCACCCAGGTAGAATATTTGATAGGGAAAATTATTTTTTCATTCAATAACTTTTCCACGTTTTTCTAAATATGAGACTCTAGGATAGGATTACTAGGATCTATATTTTCCTAAATAGTCTATGGTTTTAATTAAATGGTATTTTATGGGTGATGACCCTTAGGTTAAAAATCTTCAAGTCTTCATACATCCATGCAATCACATCTTTGTACTGGGTGAGTAAATTATTCACCCTTTGTCTTTCTTATGAAGTGTAGCTGAGACCAATGTTAACATAGCATGGATCATAATAATACCCAAAAATTTACCATTTAAACTCATATTAATTTACTTTTATCTACCTTTTTTATTGTGCTTGGGGATCTAGATTGAATTCTCTTTCCAAATAAACCATTCCTAAGGGAAGGCGATTTTCTTTCAATTGAATGACTCTTTCTCCTGATTCCTCTTAGCATAGATAGCTAATCTACTTGTCATAAATGATTTGAGACTCAAATTATCCTAATTTATTCAATAAATATAATATCTACTGGTTATCATCAAATAATTGGAATATTTTTACATTATTAGGAATAGATTGACAAGGTACTAGTTGAATGGATAATTTTTGTACCTTGGAATCTTATAGAGGTGCCAAGTTGGTAGCTGAAGCAAGTAGTGAGTCAATAAATTGATTTTTTTCTCTAAGAATATACACTCAAAGGAATTAATTAAATATCAAGCTCTATGTTTGTACCTATTTAGGTATGATAGCTTGAAATGGTATTTATTTTTGACCTAATTAACTACTAGTGCCTAATCTCCATAGATTAGTAGTTGTTTGACATTATGTTTGAGATCAAAATAAATTACCAAAATTATTACCTCATACTTTTATATATTATTGGTGAAAGGGCACTATAATTTTTATGCTACCAATTATTTATTACCTTATGGATCTACCAATTCAACACTAATGCTTGATCCTTACTTGGATCTTGCACCGTCAAAGTGGAGAGTATATAACTAGGAAGGTCCTTGGACTTATGGTTCCTACACCTAATTATTTATGATAAATTTATAAATCCTAAGGTTATGATATTTATAACTTACCTCTTCATTATTAGTGTTATATTTAGTAATAGGTTATTTATTCTTGGTTCTTGATCAAATCAAATCTGGTTTGAAACACCTCTCCATGGAAACCAAATATAAGAGAAGTTTGTTACTACATACATATTCAATATATTTTACCTATATTTACTAATGAAGAGTCTATATCCTCCTATGATATCCAATACAAGTATGAAAATAGTCCTTTGTACCTATGGCTCAGATGTTACTTGGATGCATACATCATTCAATTCTCCTACTACATGCACCACTATTTTATCCAGATATGAAATTGTCCTCTTTGATGAGATTGGAGTCAACCCAAGATTTTGGAAGATGGAGGTTGGAATCATAGTATCTAAATATCCATAATAAAATTAAAAAATATGAATGTTCTTTCTAAATGATCTAATAATCAATAAGAAAAGTGGAACTTCTAGTTTTTTGGTATGAGCAGCCTTAGTCTTTTCTATAGTTGACTTTCCTATAATGGACCTCCATAAGAGCTCCTTTTTTTATCCAATTCATGAAGAGTGATGTTTGATTTAATTATATTCATATATTCAACAATTTTATACCCTCTTTTATTATTTTCCTCCTTATTTTGGGGTTGTTCATTCTCTTTTGGGGAAGGTGGATTATTATCAGCCCTCAGATTTAGTGGAATAATGGTAATGTTTGGAGGAGTAACCATTATGAAGGGATGCTTACTAATAAAATTGTAATTAACATTTTTATACTATTAGAATCATGTATTTAATCATATTTATCCTTTGGTTATTTATCATCCTTTCTTGTGAAAGAAGACTTGTGTTTTTGAAATACTATTGTGGTATTTAAGGAACCAACTTCAAGGTGGAACTCTAGTGGATTGTTCATCAAATATTTCTTCACCATATCCTTTTAGAAGATCTCAAATGTTTGAAATAATTCCACATATTAAATCTCACCATGTTGTGATGTATTATGGACTTTAAACCAATTGGGTAGAGTTGTTTCCACTATATTGATTTATGGCAATTTGTTGGGCTGATATTATTCTTTGTTATTTATAAATCAACTGAAAGGTTTGTTATATATTTAAAACCCATAATTTTGGTAATTATTTTGGCCATTAGTGTTACCCATAGTCCTCTACATGTTCAATAAGTCAATACTTAACTTATAGACCACTCATTGTATAGAATCCAATTTTGCTTTGGTAGAATCAACACCATGTACAACTGTGGTATTGGATTGAATTGAATGTTGGTTATGTTGATGACTATTCATCTATACCTAATTGTTCATATAACCATAATTATGATTGGGTGTCTACTACATCAGAGGAGGTAGTGCAAATAATTGGTTTTAGTTGAATTTAGGAAAATTTTGATTAACATTAGCACTTAACTCAAGGATGGAAATCCAACATTAATATTGGGGGTTTTTGGTACTTGAGGATTTATTTGTCTATCACTATTGATAGCTTCTTAATATGCTAAGGCCAAAATGTTGGTAGTAGTATCTCTTTATAATAACACTTTAGTGATTAGATCTAAGGTGTTCTTGTATATCTCTAATGATATAATTTCATCTAACTTATATACTAGACTTAGCCAAGTGTATATATTTTGAAACTTTGCATTGAAAGCACAAATTAGTTCATTAGGCTTCATCTTCATAGTGGTGAAATGTTGATACACTAGGCTAGGGATCGTAACCTATCTAAATTAGGCAAGAAAAGTGATTTGACATGCATTCTAAGAATTAATTTAGTTCTCTTTAAGGTTGAGGTACTAATCATAGGCAACATCCTGTAATGTAAATAGGAAAAGCTTGTATGCAACATCTTCATCATAACATTCATCAACCTTAACACAAAACTGAATTATGATATAGTCTTCTATAGTCCTTCCTCTTGAGGGGGATAAATAAGGTACATACTTCTCTAGGTTCCTTGGTAAATAATGCACATACCTTGGGAAGGTAATAGCAAATCCAAATAACCAAGGTGGTTGTACCATAAGATGATTAATGGGATGGACATTTATTACTAGATAAGGTGTCTTAGCCTGAGGTATATTAGGAATAAATAATATTTATCTAGGCCAATAATGTGATGATAATGGGGAAATAAAAATATTTTCTTGGGCCTTAAACCTGGTAACTATTCTAGGCTCAATCTGCACCTTTGTAGAGAGTTCTTCGGGCTCACTCCAATTTAGTTGCATAATGGGAAAAACCCTAAGCTATGGGTCACCTATAGTGGGGCTAAATCTCTGGATAAGGCTAACTTCCTCTTGATTCTTGTCATATGGTAAAGGGTTAGAAAGGGTTTAAGGGCTCCTAATAAGGCTAAAATGGTGATGCACCAAAGTTAAATGGACACTCATATAAGCTTAAACCCACACTAGATCAGTATAAGGCAACTATAGTTCACATAACCTCTTAATATCACCAATTACATAAATATTTCATAGAAAAGGTTAAAATAGAGCACTAATCTAGACCTACAAACATCTTGAAAACACATTTAAAGAGGTAAGCAAAATTATAATGGATTAGGAAGATTTTCCTTCACAAATTCATCATACGCAAGCATACTAAGCATTGATCAAAAGTAAGAGGTAGGCAAAGAGTTCATTCTATTACTTCAAAAGGTAGTTCTTACAATATTTTGATAGGTTTTAACCATATCTTATGAGCACACTTTTTCAAGAGTCTTAATGAGTATCTTGGTCCCAAAAAAGAATGAAAAATTCTAAGAGCTAAGAACCCTTACAATGAAGAAGAAAAAGGGATAATATATGAGAAGGGGAGAGAGAGAAATAATGTAGGAACACGTTATCAGAAAGGGAACACACCATCCCATATTCATTAATTGATCTTGAGTTTCCACCTTTTACTCCAATGAATGCCTTGCCACCTTTTTGATTATTTAGGACACTACTCATGGATTACTAAGTGAAAAAGTCCCCGTAGGTTCTAAGTATGTAGTGAATGCTCTAACTACTTCTCTAACCACTAGATCCTCCTTTTTTTTTCATTTTCCATGTTATCTACAATTCATCACTCATTATGAGGACTAGATCCTCATATCTCAAAACTGATAAATCTATGTTATGCATGATTTGAGTGATAGTTTGACAAGCTATGACTATGTTGAAGGACAATAATCCCCCACCATATCTTATTTATCTGCCACTGCATGGGAATCTGAACCTAGGTCCACTATAGATGAAAACTAATCAAAACTATTGGTTTTATTATAGTTTTAATCAGAAAAATAAGTTCACTAGGTGCATATTCTTGATTTGATAGCAACTTATCACCCCTTTGGTATATATTAGGTCTAAAAGACCTATTTTACCTCCATGGAGCTATACTGGTAATTCTTGGTCTTGGTGTCACCACTCTGGTTTAACTTAGATCCATCTTAGATCGTATTTGATCTTAGTTCCTTTATAATTACATTACTTAGGTCAGATAATTCCCTATTAAATTTCATAAAAATGTCCTATGCTCGATCCTTTACTTATTGATTGTTGAAAACTAACTTAGATCATTAATCTATTGACCAATTTTTCATCATTGATCCTGATTTGCATGATAAAATGTGGTTCATTGATCTTCTACCAGTGTGAACATGCTCATTCCACTTGTCAACCACACATATATTCTCAAGATCTATAGAATTTTTGACTTGATTACATGCTATTGATCTTGATTACAAGATCAAATGCCAATTATTAGATCTATTTGGACCCACTATTTGAAACCAGATGCCTATTTCATGAGGGTTAATTTTGACATCCATACTCCCATAATTTAACACCCATGTAATCATATTTAACATCCACATGACCATAAAATTTAGAATCTAATGGTTTTTTGCTGTCATAAATTTGGCATCCATATGACCATCATTTACATTCGTGATACCATCATTGATGTCCATATGCCCATCATAATTTAAACCCCAATTATTTTTGCCTAAGCTTTATTTTGATGTATGCATGACCATCGATGACATCCATGAGATTATATTTGAAGTCCATGCAGTCATCACAGTTTGAACTCCAGTGGATTTTTGCCATGTCTTAAATTTAACACTCATATGAACGTCTCATCTACTTCCCATGCATTTTCCCCACAAGAAACAATTCTTTCAAGATTTTTGTTTTAGCCTTTTCCTTTGAATTTTTTTTGACTGAAATGTGTCTTCAAAAAATTTATCTTGGACATTTTGTTTGAAAGAAATATGTCCTCAGGGAAATTGTGTTAGATAATTTTCCTAAAATATTTGGGTTTTTGAGATTTTTTCTCAGCCAATTCTCCCTAAACAAATATGTACTTAGTCTTTTGCCTTCAGGAAAATTTTCCCAAAAGAATTCTAACACTTAGCTAAATAAACTTTGAAATACTACCCAAGTGTAAATTAGGCTTTTAAGCCTATAGGCTCTTTTGGACTTGTTCTTGAGACTAATAAAACATCATGAAAACCTATTTGAACCCTTCCCCTTGAAATGTATACCTACTCCTAAAATATCAATCAATCTACAATTTAAACTAGCTTAGAGTGTTTCAAAATATTTGTTATATTATGATCTTCTCCTCAAGTCATTTGGTCCTTCCTTCCATAGGAACTCTACTCATTTCTTCATGGATTTGTATGGATTTTATACTACAAACCTCATTAGGCAAATTTATTTATGTGGGATAAAATTATCTAAATTTTTTGGTGACATCTTAGGGAAGCATGCCTACTATGCTTGAAAACCCAGACCATTTGCCTTGTCTGATCCATTAGACATGGAGTCTCTTCTCTAGTTCAATAAATTAACCTAAATATAAAATCAAGGTTGACCCTTTCCAAAACCTCCTCTTGAATCAAAATGGACAATAAGGAAAATAAAAAACAAAGGCAAGTGCATGTAGGCACTTGTAAAAAGGAAAAATAGCTAACATACTAAACAAATGTGCACAAAGGCACTTAGAGAAAATCATGAACCTACTTTAATATATACAATATTGTATAGTAATTCATAAGCACCTCATTCCTAGATCAAATGTAAAGCTATGAATATCATTCACTTGTAACAAATCAAGATGAAAAATACTTTGCTTTGGATGTACCAAAATTGGTGAACCAGGTAGCTTGATGGCCAATCCTTTTCATGTGCTCTCCAATGGATGAAATGGAATAAACATGTATTCAATGTAGACAAGTTGGTCCAAGTCATCCAATCTTGGTTCATTTTGGACTATGGGATCACTTGATTTATATTTCTCATCACTCTTGAGAAATCCTTAAATGAAGACTTCATTCAAGATCTTGGGAGCAACTACACTTGGTTCAATTGATGGTTCAAAAAGACCATGTTCTTCTACCTTATCCTTATGTAAATTAGGACTATTCATGCTTAGAGTAGCATGTTCATAGATTTATATAATTGCATGTACCCTATCCTATTAAATAATTTAGTTATGGAATTGAGCCACTTTCATAACTCTTCAGACACTTCATTGGTATGCTTCTCAAAATACATTTCTTGAGTATTTGAGATGTATCCTTCATCAACCTCATTTAAGATTTAATCTTGTTTTTCAACTACAAATGAGATTTTATCTAACCATTCAAGGTCCAACACATCACATTTATCTTTCTCAAGGTTTGATCTAATTTCCTCTGCTCCAACATATTAGGGCTATCCTTAACTAACACCTCATCTTGAAGTGGACCAACCTTTGGTTCTTGGTTCTGATCCTCTTCTTCATTTATGTAGAATGGGCCTCTAGTAGTCCATTCAAGGTTTTCCTTATGTTTATCTTGAGTATTTTCCTCTTCAATAAATTTTTTAACATTAAGATACTCCATTTCACTTAATAAATCCTAGCATATATGCTACCATTGATCTTCCAAATCACTCGAGTTGCCCTTGACCTCCATAATAGGTTTATGAAGGTTGTCCTCTTGTTTCTCATCAAGATCCTATAATTTGAAAGTTAAAGCATGATCCTACCTAGAAATTGGGATTCCTATCATGATTTCCTCATCATAAACACTTATTTTTTCCTCTTTAGTCTCACACATGACTACAATCTTTTCCTCTATCTTTAATAAAATAGGTTCTTTCTCCAAGAAGGATATGGTGAGAGGGTGAGGAAGTTCACCTTGCTTAAATCTTAGGAGAGTGTCCTTATAGATAGGGAATTTGAATGGATTATTAGGTGGCTCTTGAGGAAGGGATATAGAGTCTCATAACTCTTTTACACCAAGCTCATTAAGCTGAGCTATGGTTACTTGATTTACTTTTGAAATAACTAATTCTTCCTCCAAAACTCCTTCTTGGACTACATCAGCCAACACCTCTTCCTTGTTTGTGCCTTTATGAACCAATTTCCATGATGGAAATGAGTATGAAACAAACATTTTTTCTTCCTTTTGAATGGTTATAGGAGAGGGTGGTCTCACAAGTGAAGGCATGACATAGCCAAGGTCAAAAGTTTTGGATAAGATCCATGATGGAATAGTTTCATGCTCCTAAGTGGGAATTGTCATAGGGGTAGGAGGGGAAAACTAATTGGCTCAAGATTAACATAATCTTTATCTCATTGCTCAAAATAAATTTCAATGGATAATACCTACCCTTTTAGTTCTTGCTTTTCAACTTATGGATAGTCAGCTTCTTCAATGGATGCCCAAATGTTACAAAACTATTGTAAGAAGATATTTATCCCCTCCATGGCATGAATAGGGAATTATTGTCTAATATTAACCCTATTATTGATCTTCATGATTTTTCTTCTTTGGTCCAATGTTTCCCCTCTATGTTTTGACAATGATAAACTTTGACAAGGTTAACTAGGGGGCTTATCAAGGAATCTTGAAGGTTGATCTTGAGGCTCTTGGAGGGGAGAGGGAACATAATACTAGTCCAAATGAGTTTGTTTCTCTTCATAAGATATTATCATATTTTATACATTTTAGACCATGTTTCTCATTATTTCTATGTCCTCATTCTTATAAGATGACTATTTTTAACCCTCACAAATTGACCATCTGTTCCTGACCAACTGAATAACACTCTTTACTTTTTGTATAACATGGATATGGATGAATGGAGAAAACCCTAAACCCTTACCAATCTCCCTTATCAAATCAATATAGACTAATAATACTTGATTGACTCCTGGTAAGGATGTAATAGGGTAAGATTGGTCTTGACAAGGGGAAATAGTGGATTGATTTGAATGCAAAGGAGGCTAACCTTGGTCATATGTAGGGGGAGGAGGACAAAGGCCATGATAAATTTGATAGGTTGTTTGGGGGCCACTTGGGGGAACACATAAATATTATTTTCCTGATAAGTGTGGTGTTAAGGTAAAGAATAAGCATATTAATCGAAAGATGATTGATTATACATACTAGTTTATGATGATTAAGAACTTAATTGGCTGAATAAACTAGATGATGAATGCTTGGAGTCACCATTAATGTTTGCACACTTACCTCCAAAGGCTATTTAAATGAAGATAACACTAAAACTCTTAAATTAGTGCATGATAAACTTGTCCCACTGGGCATGCTAAAAACTATTGTAGGCTCAACATTGATAAAAACTAAGAGGTAGGAAAAGATTTCATCCTATTATTCTAAAAGGTATTTCTTACAATATTTTGATAGGGTTTAACTATATAAAATGAGAACAATTTTTTAAGAGTCTCAATGAGTACCATTATCCCAAAAAAAGTGAAAAATTCTAAGAGCTAAGAACCCATACAATGGAGAAGAGAAAGGGTTAATATAGAAGGGGAGAGAGAGAAATAATGTCTAAACATGTTATTAGAGAGGGAACACACCATCCCAAATTAATTAATTGAGTTTGAACTACCACCTTTTGCTCAAATGAATGCCTTACCACCTTTTTTATCAATTAAGACACTACTCATTACTTACCAAGTGGAAAAGTCCCCATAGGTTTGGAGGATGTATTGAATGCTCCAAATTCTTCTCTAACCACCAAATCCTCCTTTGCTTTCATTTTCCATGTCATCTACCATTCATCACTCACTATGAGGACTAGATACTCATATATTAAAATTTATAGAGCCATATTATGCATGATTTGAGTGGTGGTTTGTTGATCTATGACTATGTTGATGGATAATAAGCCCCCATCATATCTCATTTATCTTCCCCTACATGGAATTCTGAACTTGGGTCCACTATAGATGAAAACCAATCAAATCTATTGGTTTTGCTATAGTTTTAATCGACAAAAGAAGTTCACTAGGTGCATGTTCTTGATTTTACAATAAGCTATCACCCATTTGGTTTATATTAGGTCTAAAAGACCTATTTTACCTCCATAGAGATCTACTAGCAATTCTTGGTCTCAATGTCCCCATTCTAGTTCAACTTGGATCCATACTGGATCATAGTTGAGCTCAATTCCCTCATATTTACCTTACTTAGGTTAGAGAATGCCCTATCAAATTTTGTCAAAATGTCCTAGGATTGATCCTTTACTTATTGGTTTCCAAAAACTAAATCACACCATTAACCTATTGACCAATCTCTCATTATTGATCCTAATTTTCATGATAAAATATGGTTCATCAATCTTCTACAAGCTTAAACATGTTCATACCACTTGTCAACCACACATACATTCTTAAGATCCAATGACTCTTTGACTTACTTGCATGTCATTGATATTGATTTCACAATCAAATGCCAATCATTATATTTTTTGGGATCCACTATTTGAAACTAAATGACTATTTTATGAGAGCTATTTTTGATGTCCTCACTCTCATCATTTGATGTCCACATGAAACTATTTGACATCCACACGACCATCAAATTTAGACTCTAATGGTTTTTTTCTATGTCATAAATTTGACATCCACATGATCATCATTTACATCTGTAACACTGTCATTGACATCCACATGCTCATCATAATTTATACCCCAATTATTTCTGCTCAAGATTTATTTTTACATCTGCATAATTGTCATTGACATCCATGTGACTGTATTTGAAGTCTATAATGCCATCACACTTTGAAATCCAATGGATTTTTGTCATGTCTTAAATTTTACACTCGCATGAATGTCTCATCTACTTCCCATGAATTTTCCTTGCGACATACAATTATTTCAAACTTTGTGTTTTGTCCTTTTACTTCAAACATTTTATCTAACTGAAATGTGTCTTTGGAAAGATGATCTTAGACATTTTGTCTAAAAGAAATATGTCCTTGGGGAAATTATCTTGGACAATTTTCTTGAAAGATTTGGGTCTTTATGATTTTTACTCAGTCAATTTTATCAAAACAAATATGTACTTAGTCTTTTACCTTCGAGATGTTTTTCTTGAAATAATTCCAACACTAAGCCAAATACACTTTGAAATATTTCCCAAGTGTAAACTAGGCTTTTAAGCCTATAAGATCTTTTAGACTTGGTCTTGAAACTATTTGGACACCATGAAAACCTATTCAAACACTTCACCTTGTAATGTAGACCTAATCCTAAAAGATAAATCAATCTACACTTTAATCTACCTTAAAGTGTTTCAAAATCTTTGCAATAACATGATCTTATCCTCAAGTCATTTAGTCCTTCCTTCCATAGGAACTCTGCTCGGTTCTTTAAGGCCTTGCATGACTTTTATACCATAGACCTAAATTTCTATATGTGGGCCAAAATTGACTAATAATAACTCTTTTTGGTGTCTCCATTGAAACTCAAATGTATGAGATAACCTCTCACTAGGTAAGGTACACAAGTGGCCCTCCTTCTAGTGCCAAATTTTTTCTTATTGATGTGTAGATTGTGCACATCTCCAGATTTAACAAGGTAACCTATAATGTTTTAGTATCTCACTAGAGATAAAATCCACTCTATGGCATGATTTAAAGGTATGGGTTAAACAACTTGGTGGTGTAATAGTAGGTTGAGCATACAGGTTTTTAGGTGGGTATGTTTATAGTGAAATGAATCCTAGTAAAGAAACCAAAACCTTGTTTGATTTGATGGATGGATGGAATCTATTCTAGATTGGGTAAATCTTAGTCAAATAAACTTAAAAATGAGGTAAGGGTAAAGAAAAAAAGAAGGATCTATGTTTTTAGTGGGTCACTTTTCAAGTTGGTTCCTTTGTGGACACATGTTTTTAGAACTAATGCTTGTTGCTTGTAGTTGTTGTACACTCATAAAAAAACATAGTTAGGCAGTTTGGGATGAAATTGTACAAGAAAATTAAGGGTTTCAATTAAAAGTTTCACCTTTTAGAGTAGCTATTATACACCCTTACTCAGGATGTTATAGTTTGAACTAAAAAGGTATCTATGGAAGCTATGGCTCACACCTAGAAGACTATATTAAAGGGAAACACTCCTACACACTTTAGAATATCATTAAAATCAACAAATTTCTTAAAATTAATAATACTTACTAACTATTCAATATATTTTACACATCTAATAGTAGAAGATATCGGTGATAACAAAAAGAATTATCTATAGATTTTTGGCACACTTCAAATTATTGAATTAAAAAAACTACATGAAATAGAACCTTAATCACATTGAAATGGAAGAAAAGTACATCCACATATTTTCATGACAATCAAAATGACCTCTTCTTGTATTGATAAAAAATCCATCCCTTTGAAATGAGGGATTACATGTATATATAAACTTGGGGAGGGGTCATCTCATCCTCTAAGTTAATGTAAACTAAAAGTTATAATAAGAAATTATAACTTTAGTTATAAATTTAGTGTAAAAAATTCATGAATACTTATAGTTAATTACAACTATGTAAAAAATTAAGCTTGTTTGTATAATTTAATGAAACATGTGCATGCTTATAAATAGCTTAAGCTAGCATTTACATTCATACTTAAAGTGTGAGTAAACTATAATTACATATAAAATATAATTATATAAGTTAATATTATATGTATAACTACATACAAAACTAGCCTTTAACAACTAAGGCTTACTTGGTGATTATATGACACTGTTTATCATCATGGTAAGCATTGAAGTGGTGGCTTATGATGAACTAGAAGTTAGAGTGTTGGATTTATTCTTTGTTTATAATTCTTGAAAATACTTAAATTTGACATCATGATGGTACCTTTTGATACCCATGTTTAAGAGTGTGGATATGTGTACCCTACTTATTTTTTCTATTAGCTATGCATGTTTGGCTTTAGTGTTCCTAAAGTTGATTCAGAATATATCCACCTTAGTGACTTTATTTTGTGTAAAATTCAACTCAACTTCACTCTCCTCCAATGGAAATCCTTTTATATTCTAATTAAATCTGGTTGATGCATGTTAAATAAGTTGGTCAAAATTGGCTCTTCTTATTAGCTTGCATGTAGAGGCCATCACCTATGAGAGCTTCAAATCCTCTAGAATTTATTAAATTAGGATTTCATGTTTTACATTCTTAGGAATTATTACTTATTCTATTTTGATCCAATCCCTTGCCTTTTTTGTCCCTATTAACCACCAAATTGAGGGCATTTGAAGCTTTTAATGGGGTCATCAAACTAAGGTGTCTATATCCCTTATTAGTTGTGTAAATAATGAGGAATTTCAAATTGTTTTCATCTTATTTAAAACAATTAAATAATTTATTAGCTTCAATGACTTTAGTAACTAATTTAATTTTGATTTTAGTAATGGCCTCCAAAACTTTTTACACTTTTGATGTTACACTTTGTACATATGTTTCAATTTGTATGGGAACATGCAATATTTTATGTTGTTCCCTAACTTGCTCTAATTATTATTCAAGCTCTTTCCTTTCTAACTTTGTTCCTTCATGGATTTTGAGTAGATTATACTTGTGTATCTCAAAATAGTATTTGAAATACTCAAATAAGGGTATTACCCCAATTTCCCATTCTTTCTCTTTGGCAAAGTGAACACCTCTTATCTTTCCTCCATAAGTATCCCTCTTCCATATTCATCTTTAATTTTCATTTTTTTCACCCTCTAGACACTCCCTATAGATTTATAAAAATGGATCTTACCATGGGAAACTTTGTGATTGTAAGGTTTGGCTTTTGAGAAGCCTATGACTCCAAATCATCTACCCATTATGGGATGATCAGTTGGGTTGAGTCCATTGGTTGAGTGTCTTGGGTTATAGTCTCAACCAATAGATATATTGAATATTACTTCAAGGCTTATTCAATTAATTGGTTAGGAAGGGAAGGCCATATTATCTTGAACCATTCCACCCCACCATATTAGGGAGATGGGTGGATTGTATACACTTGTTTCTTCTTCCTACCCTTATTTGATGATATTATAGTGGTGGCTTGAGAAGAACTAGAGGAAGGCAATATCAAGCCTAACTAATTAGATAACACATGTAACTATGGACTTGCCAATGCTCCCCTAAATTTCTTGGATGATTTCATTTTTATCTTTGGGGTGCTAAGTAGAGGTAGAGCTAATCAAAGTAGGAGTTAGGGGAATGGAGGATTAAGTCACAATTGGAGAACTAGAAACTATTTGGGATATGGATACAATAGGGGTAGAGGAAACATCTTATACCTTTAGAACAACCAAAGATGGTTGGATACTAGGCTCAAAGGAAAAAACGTTTACCTTAAGTACCACAAAAGAAGGGGAAACACTAGGATTGAGAGAAAAATAATCAAAAGAACTAATAGACAAAGGGGAAACACAAGATACAATGGGAGTGGAAAATTTTGAATAAGCTATAAAAAATTTAGTGGTTTCACACTTACTTGATTGATCTCTATGTAATAGTGCCTTGACTTTAGTGTCTTGGAGGCTTAAAATCTTAGATATTTGTATCTCCTCCTCCTCATATGTAGACTCACCTCCTAATGACTAGTGTTACCATGTTGGTCCTATTGATATATTGGTTCAATATTTGGACTCTTTGTAGGGATGTGAGCTCTTGGATTCCTTTTATAAAAAATAGTAACCTTCTTAGCTATGGGGGAAGCCTCCTAAGTGGGTGTGTTTAAGACTTTCACACTTGCAATCTCTTAAGATGAAGTATCAATATGATGATCTTGACCTTCTAACTCTAAAGAGTCTATTATAATTATTTGATCTTGAGCTCTCCTAAGTGAAGTGAAAATGTTGGGAGCTTCAACCACCCTAGACTCTTTATTTGTAGTTTTCAATGCCATAAGGAATGTCTAGGACTGTTCAACCTGCTCTACTGATGGTTAAGAGGGCTTATTGATCCAAAAATATATGGTAACCCATATCCTTAATATTGGTAATCTGATGTGTTCATATAAATTTGAAATGGAAGGATCCCCTTAGATTATTTTTAAGACTTCCTCACCCAATCTAGTTGTTTGTGCCCTCTCCAAGACATGGGCATTAATTTGGAATTAAGAAATAATAAATAATATTTATAAAGCTCATATTGATATTTAATACCTATTAGAAACACAATAACTAGGAGAGGGGATGAGTTAGTGTATCAAAAACTTTATTTCAATTATATCCAATCATTCATGAACTATGAAAGAAAATTTGAGATCTAGCAATCCATGAAAAACCATTCAGATGATTACAACATAATAAAACACAGATATGAGTGGTAAAACCTCAAGGGAAATAAAACTCACTATGATTTCTAAAATGGAATATATTCCTATAAAAAAAAATATCAAATTTTGTTGATCACCAACTTAACTTGGAGCACTAACCCCAATGAAGTCAACTACCCACTTGACTAGGCTTTAGCAAGCACCTACTTACAAGGAAACACCAACTCCCTAAGTGAGTCAACACCAACTCATCCACCTCATGAATTTTTATCACCACACCTATTCTCTATTTTTATTTTCTCATTTAAATACCTCCTTCTACTCTTCCAATCAATATTCTATTCACTTCTATTGCATGCATCAAATAGGTCTAGACTGCCTTATATATATACTATACTCATGATTACACACCAGTTAGTTAGCCACACACATTCAAACTCTTAGTCCAGCCATATAATAGGTCTTATAACATATTATTAACATGATTAAAATGAAATTTAGGCCCCTTTTTTTCTACAACAACTCAATTAGGCCTCATTTCTCTTTTAGGTCTCATGGAGACCTAATTGTATTAAGTTTATCTTCTTAGTGTCAAAGCTTGATCCTCTTAGGCCCAAATGGACTTATCTAAAAAATAAAAAACAATTAAATAAATTATTTAATGACCTATATTGACCTTATACATGCTTGGTTAGACTTGTATCCTTTGCTCATACCATGAAAGCTATTTTAGGATAAATTATCATATTAGTCCTATGCACCTTGAAAGTTTATTTTGCAAAACTGAAGCTTAAACATCCTTAAGATAGTAAAATATGATAAATGAAACATGTATATATGTTATACATGAATTAAATTTCATCACCAAATTATTTTAAAGCTTCCACTCAAGAGATAAAGGTTCAAAAACATCTTTGCAACTCACTCACTTAGAACTACCAATTTAACTCAAAAGCTAGTAATGGACTTAGACCTCTAACACCAATGTAGACACTTATCATGACTCATGATTAATTAAAATGGTACTATGAGATATATATACCATCATAATATATAAATATCATATGGTCTAATGGTAAATACTGGTCTTACATACTAATTTATTGACATTATATCACACGGTCTTATCTGAACTAGATAGGTCATTTTGTGAGCAATTTTTTCACCATATTCACTAACATCCAAAAAATCTTCCAAGAATTAACATGAATTAAAATTCATAAATAAAATCTTCATGCTCTTTTTTTCATCACTCTGATATTATCAGACCCTCAAATCAATCTTCTCATCTCTGCCTAGGTTTTGCACTATCTACACCATTAGGTCTTTCTGCAACTGGCTAACGTAGATGACCAAATTAAAAATTTAAAGTCTAGAACATATCTATAAATAATAATGGACATGAAAAATGAGTCTCTATCTTCTTCTCCCATCTATTTTATTTTCTTGACCAATATAAATTTTGAAAACTACAATAACTTCTTGATAATTAAGCTTGTATTTATGCATTTTCTCTCTCATATAACTAACTACCACCACCTGGAGGTACCTAGGATAATTAAATACATGATAAAATAAATTATCTAGGCATTTAAATCCATTCTAAGCTGATTTGAACAAGATATTTCACGTTTGGTCCTTATTAGGGTTTTAAGGAGGTTTAACACATGTTTTGGTGTTAATGATTATTCATAAAGGACTACCCATTGAATCCAAAACCAATGCCTAGAGATATTATATATGACCATTATCCATCTCTCATTAATATCTTATATTCCCATGTAGAGGTTACACATGCCAAAAAATGTCTGAAAGTGCTTCTTGGGTTTGAGACCTCATTCTGTGAGCTCAAGAAGGCCTAAAACTATGCTTCATGTACTTTTTCTTCAATTCTTGGCCTCAAATTTTGTGATTATGGCTGAAATTTTTTATCTAACCTCTGTCCATGATCACATATATATAATTTCCCTAAAATATGATCTTTGTACCTCATTAATCTAGGTAGAGTCTAAAAGAAGTTTAGGTGTAGGCATCATCTAAAGGTCCTGCCCCTATAGGCTCACACTAAAACTATTATTAGTGATTAAATGCATCAAATACATGATCAAATAGTTCAATAAAACCTTAAAATTCCTATGTTCATTAATTTTCATGCACATACCTCTTCATGTCATGATTGGGCTCAGACTTCTTATGTAACTTTGACATCAATGACTTGTACCTTCATGCAACCATAAGGTATTAGTCACCTTCAAATTCACTTTGTATCTTTCTCTCATGAAAACACTCTCTCAATGACAATGCTCTCTTATTGTATATTGTCACATCACATACTACTAACTAGGCTTTGTTACCTTTGACATGAACCTTCCTAAGATGCACCTTTGACATCAACGAAAATACTCAATAATATCCTCCTTTGTCATTGATGGAACCACTCATAGAAACTTATATCAATAGACTATACCTCCCTCACTCTAAAATTTATCCCCCATTAACATAAATGATAAAGAAATGTCTGAAACTTCTTGGATCACACCTCTTGAAACCAAAACACTCCACATATATGGTTATTGTTAGGTACCCCTAGAACAATAAACATGCTCTGGTACCAATTGATGGGGAATCCAAGAAAAAACACACTTGTTCTGATCCCACTTGTTAGGATCTTGCTCCTCAGAAAGAGCACAATATGATTACCAAAATTAAGCAATTAAACATGTGGAAATAACCAGAAACACAAGTAACTAGAATTCACCAATAGCACAAAATATGAGAGACAATATACACTCTTATATATTAATACTTGTACAGAAAAGAATACAATAAAGAGCTGCCACACTCTTCCACCTTACAGAGGCTTCCCACACCTCAAGTGTACAGTAATTCTTCTTCAAAACACTCTCCTACCAAAAAAAGGTCCCAACACAACTCACACACAGAATTGGTGTTCACCTCTCCAACCAGTCAGTAATAACCCTGCTAGTACACCAAGCACTCTATAGTACTTCAAGTTGATCTCCCATGAACCTACAACCTAAAATTCAATAGACCATACTCACAATGGAAGGATATTCCTTGCCTTCCTTTCTAGCTCATTAGTAGAACTAGGAGGAACACACACTTTGTTCTCTTCACTAGCACACTTTACAATACATGCCAATGGGTCTATAAATAGATCCTAGACTTGAACAATGACTTAGACTTCTATTTTACTAATAATAGACATGCAGATCAAGACTCAAAATAGCCTTTACATGCAAACACTCCATTCACTAAACTAATTGTTCATGCAACGAATAGTTCTGGAACACACAGGCGACCGACACCGGTCCCTGCTTGCCTAGTGCTGCCGACATCAGCTGACTCCCTACCCTCGCCGGTTGCCTTCTGCACTGATCATGACTGACGTCAGTCATGCTACCAATGCTGGTGCTTCTAGATCTTTAGCAACCCCCTATTTCTTCATGTCTGCAACAAGTTGAAGCTTTTAGCTCCACACCCTAACAATCTCCCACTTGGAGATAAATAGCTGCAACTGTACCTGTACTTGTACTCTATCTAGTTTATTCCCTTGGCTCTGTATCTCTCTTTAGGATCACCCCTGAAGACTACCCACCACAAAACCTATAGTGCAAAACCTATCATCCAAATTACCTGCCACATCCACATCTACAAACCATGTAGAAAATAACTTGAACTTGCATAGCATGTGCACCTGCTACTAGTCCCTCTAAGAATCCATTGAACTGCCCTCCAATGCTTCTTTCTCAGATTGGCTCCAACTTTCTGACAACTCCCACTGCTTGGAAAAACTCAGGCTAGTACATATCATGCACTTAACCTCATTATGTGAATCAAGATACCTATTTTGTGAACTGTCCAACCATCGGCGTGCTAACCGGTCTCACACAATCATCCTGAAACAAAGTCAACATATGACCTTCCATGTCCCTAGAACACACTCATGCCAAAGAATCTTGCTGCTCCCAGATTCTCCATGACACACCCCTGAACTAGCTTTACCTTTATTTCAGCAATACCTGTATATGTAACCCTTCAACAAGCACATCATACAGTAATAGGATAATGTAGCTAATATTATCCAACCTGGTAAAGAGAAACACAATGATCAAACCTCCATTGCCCTACAGCTTACTCAAGACCATATACCCTGATCTTCCATCTCACGTATCCATTTCCGCTCTTCTTCATCCTGAACATCCATTCATCTCTCAGTGCTTCCTTCCAGCTAGCAACTCTACCAACAAATACCTGTTTGGTTCTTATCCAAGGAATCACATCTTCATCCATGCCAAGCTCCCACTGTTTCCTAGATCTACCTGTTCTGCTTCTTTAACAACTTCCTGGTTCTTTACCATCAGTGATCAACAAGTAGTGTAAAGAAGGGAAATGATGAATTTTAGGCTTACCTACCATTTAAGTCCTTCATATAGGTGCTTGAGACTCCTTGACAGCTTGCTGTCCACCCAAAATTTGTCTCAGTGACCGATGCCAGTCACATTCCAGTCTACACCCTACCGATGTCGATTCCCTGCGACTGCCTCATCGCCGACATCGGTTCCCCCTTGTCGATGCCGGTGTTTATCTGCCTTGAGTCACTGATGTCAGTCTGCACATAGCCGATGTCGGTCCCTGTCTAGACGTTGATGCTGATTTTCCTGCCGATGTCAGTCTCTGTGTTTTGCTCATGAGAACTGACTTCTACCCGCGAGCTCCTTTTGGATCAAACCCTTGTCCAAGTCACCCTTACTCTACTCAAAATTCTTCTACCCCTTGTGCTAAACTCTATTCATCACATTCTCCTTGAAAACCAAGGCTTTACTTCTCTTGTCATGAACATCAGATTCCTCAAGAAACGTTACCTTCTTCTTCTGCATACATAAATCTCAATCTATACCCTTTGACTCAAGAACATGCATCTCCTTCTTACTCATGTGACCAAGCCTACAAAGCCACGTCTTCACAATAGAAGAAGAATCAATAATATAAGCAAGTAGATAAAGAGTACCTGCTTTCTTACCACCCGCTAATTCAAGTGCATCCACTGTGAGAGTTCTTGTGCATCTCTCATCACCCAACTTTCCTGAAGCAATTAGCTACATCTCCAAGACTGGGACTTGCATGACCTCCTTTAACACCCATGTGTTACCTGTCTGCAATTTTAGCTTCGCTTTCCCTTTGCCAACCATCTGACAAGGCTTTCCATCCCCTAAACAAATTTCTCCAAAGTCTCCCTGGACATACTCATGAAAAAATACCCTATTTGGGGATGCATGAAAAGAGGCACCAGAATCTAAAACCCAAGATTCTACTTTATCTAAAGAGCATACCAGAGCATTTTGTGCAATGAACTCTACAACATCTGCTTCTTCTTCATGTCCTTCATGCTGATTTGCTACCAACCAACAATCTTCTTTTCTCTGTTCTTTCTTTCCACATTTCCAACAAGTTATTCTGCCATACCTAAACTTGGACCTCCTGCTATTAAACTTCTCCATTCTTAGCTTACTATCTTCTGCCATTGCTCTACTCCCACTCAAATAGAAACCCCTGTGAGTAACCTGTAATCAACACACACTAACGAGATCTAATCCAACCTATTAGTATCCCAACCAAAATCTCTGATACCACCTGTCAAGTACCCCTAGAACAACAAACATGCTCTGGTACCAATTGATGGGGAATCCAAGAACAAACACACTTGTTTTGATCCCACTTGTTAGGATCTTTCTCCTCAAAAAGAGCACAATATGATTACCAAACTTAAGCAATTAAACATGCGGAAATAACCAAAAACACAAGTAACTAGAATTCACCAATAGCACAAAATATGAGAGACAATATACACTCTTATATATTAATACTTGTACAAAAAAGAATACAATAAAGAGCCACCACACTCTTCCACTTTACAGAGGCTTCCCACACCTCAAGTGTACAGTAATTCTTCTTCAAAACACTCTCCTACCAAAAAAAGGGTCCCAACACACAACTCACACACAGAATTGGTGTTCACCTCTCCAACCAGTCAGTAATAACCCTGCTAGTACACCAAGCACTCTATAGTACTTCAAGTTGATCTCCCATGAACCTGCAACCTGCAATTCAATAGACCATACTCACAATGGAAGGATATTCCTTGCCTTCCTTTCTAGCTCATTAGTGGAACTAGGAGGAACACACACTTTGTTCTCTTCACTAGCACACTTTACAATACATGCCAATGGGTCTATAAATAGATCCCAGACTTGAACAATAACTTAGACTTCTATTTTAATAATAATAGACACGTAGCTCAAGACTCAAAATAGCCTTTACATGCAAACACTCTATTCACTAAACTAACTGTTCATGCAACAAACAGTTTTGGAACACACAGGCGACTGATGCCGGTCCCTGCTTGCCTGGTGCTGCCGACGTCGGCCGACTCCCTATCGTCGCCGGTTGCCTTCTGCAATGATCATGACCGACGTCGATCATGCTGCCGATGCTAGTGCTTCTGGATCTACATCAACCCCCTGTTTCTTTATGTTTACAACAAGTTAAAGCTTTTAGCTCCACACCCTAATAGTTATGAGTTTATGAAGCAACATACAAACATGTTCCCCCTATCTCCATGCATACATTCTTTCACTACTCACAAACTCTTAGAGTTAATCAACCACTTGATTATTTGTCCCTAAGTACTTGGCTTCCTTAATAACTATTATGGAAAGGAATTACACCTAATTTTGTCATATATGTTCAAAATTTACCTTTTGGAAGTGGTTTGGTCAAAATGTCTACAATCTAATCCTTTGTAGAAACATATTCAATTATAACACTTTTTTCACTTACTTGCTCTCTTACGAAATGATACTTGATATGAATGTGCTTAGTTCTTGTGTGCATGAAAGGACTATTTGAAATGTTTATGGCATCTTGTATTGTCATAATAGGTAGGGATAGGACTATCATACTCAACCTTGTAGTCTTTTTAAGGTCTATTTGATCCATAGGACCTGATTTCAACATGCACTTGTTATAATGTATTCAGACTCATAAAGAGATAATGCCATTGATGGCTACTTCTTGTTTATCCATGATATTAGGCAATCTCCTAATTATAAGGATCCTCTACTAGTGTTCTTCTTATAATCTAGACTCCTTGCCCAATCTACATCTATATAGGCTACTAAATCAAATTCCTTGCTCCTTAGATAAGACAACCCAAACTCCAAAGTCCCCTTGAGATACTTAAGTATCATTTTAACTGATTTCCAATGATTTTCCTTTGGGTTTTCTTACAATATTCCCATAAGGCCTACTGCTTGCATGATGTTAGGATTAGAGGTAGTGGTGTATAGTAAACTTCCAATCATTAACCTATATAAAGTTTGATTGACCTTTGGAGACCCATCCTCCTTGCTTAACTTACATCTTGTGATCATAGGTGTACTAACCACCTTAAAATATTCCATCTCAAATTTATTCAACATCTCTCTTATGTACTTAACTTATGAGATGAATATACATCTTTCTAATTGATTGATTTGTAGCACAATAAATAATGATAGTTCTCCCAACATGGACATATCAAACTCCTTCATGACATCTATAAAGGCTTTAGTCATTATCTCATTACTCCTTCATGACTCCTTCAACCAAATATGGTGTTATCCACATAAATAACTACTATCAACTGATGATTAACTTCTATATTTATGTACAAATTACTATCTTTAACTCATTTTTTGAAACCTTGGTCTAATAGATACATGTCCAATCTAGCATACCAAGCTCTAGGAACTTGATTTAGACAATAAAGATCCTTTTTCAATCTAAAAACATAGTCTTTTTTACTTGATAATGAGAAACCATCAATTTTATCTACATACACCTCTTCTTCTAAGTTCCCATTCAAAAAATAAGATTTGACATCCATATGGTACACCTTGAACCCTTTGAATCTTATATATGCTAGAAATAATCCGATAGCCTCTAATCTTGTTATAGAAGCAAAGGTCTCCTAAAAATATATCCCTTTAACTTTTTAATACCTCATACATACCAATTTATACTTGTTCTTAGTGAATTATCCATCTTCATTCAACTTGCTCCTAAACACTCATTTTATGCCAATAACATTTTTATCTTTAGGCCTAGAAACTAGTTCCCAAGTCGCATTATTTTCTATTTTGTTTAACTCTTCATTCATAGCACCTATCCAAAACTTATCTTTATTTACTTCTATAAGGTTCTTAGTCTTAATCTTAGACAATAAAGCAACATTCTCTTGATTTAGGTTAATTACTAGCCTTTTTGTTTGCATACCTACATCCTTGTTACCAATTATTTGTGATTCATGGTGATCTCTTTGAATCTATCTTGAGGGGCCTTTTGAGTCTTGTCTTTCCTCAAATTATTATTCTTCCTCATCAATATATATATTATTTATTATTCATTCTTGAAGTACAAATTATTTGATATATCCTTTAACTATGACTATGATTTGTTTATCTCATCAATCTTCACATTGGTAATTTCCACTATCTTCTACAACCTCTTATTATAACATCCATAGGCTGAACATATTGATGATTATCCCAAGAATATAACTTCATCATATATAGAATAAAACTTATATCAGTCTTCATCTCTTTTGATGAAGAATTTGATTCCAAACACTCTAAAGTGTTCCACATTAGTAGGGTTACCTTTCCATAGTTCATAAGGGGTCGTATTGCCATTAAACCTTATCTTTCCTCTATTCAATATGTAGACTATAGTGCTCATTACCTCTATCTAGTATCCATCAACTAACTTGGACTCATTTAGCATAGTTCTTTCCATCTCTTGGTCTATCCTATTCTTTCTTTCAACTAACCCATTCTGTTGAGGTGTCTTAGCTATTGAGAACTATCTCCTTATCCCATGGACCTCATATATGTCATCAAATTCATTAGAACAAAAATCTCCTCCTCTATTAGATCTCAAGCATTTGATATTTCCATTCTTCTCATTCTCAAAAAAAATACTTGAATGCCTTGAACTTATCAAGATCTTCTGACTTTTCTTCCAAGAATGTTACCCAAGTCATTCTTGTGTAGTCATCTATGAGTAACATGAAGTAGCTATCTCCTTGAATACTTTAGTTTATTGTAGGTCCATAAAGATCAGTGCATATTAACTCCAAAGGTCTTGTATTAGATTACTCCTTAAACTTGAACCTTCTTCTAGTCTTCTTACCATGTTGGCATGCCTTATAAAGTATGTTTGTAGGTTTGGTGATTTTAAGCATGTTATTCAGAAACTTATTGGAGCTTATCTTGACCATATTGTCAAACTTTAGGTGGCCCAACATTTTGTTCCATAGCTAACATTCATCCATCTTGATCGTAAATTATCTCTCCTTCTTGATCTCATTCAAGACATATAGATTGTTCTCAGTCCTCTTAGCATTGGCAATTAGTCTTCCTGATTTAGCTCTCCTTATATCACACCCTCTCTCATGAAAGGTTAGTGTGTGTCCTTGGTTTCACATTTCACTTACAGTAAGAAGGTTATGTTTCAAACCTTCCACATACAACACATTATCTATCTTGGTCTCTACATTGTCTAAACTTAAGATACCCTTTCTAAATATATTGGTAGTTGTGTTATCTCTAAATCTCATTATTCATGTAACATTCTTATTCAATGAGATGAAATTACTATTGTATCATGTCATGTGGATTGAGAGACCACTATCTATATACCATTTCATGTCTTCATCTTGAATTTGAAATGTAATTTAAGATAACATAGATTATTCTCCTTTAGTCTTATGCTCCTCCTTCATATTGTCTATAGTGTCTAACTTTTTAATCCACTTCTTAGTGGTATAACCATATAACCTCTTGTCTTGATTGATATTCCTTATATGACTCATATTTAAATCCCTTGAAATATTTCCTCTTTGATCACACTTATAGCACATAATTTTGACTCTACTATAGATATGTGTATTCATCATATTCCTCCATGAGGAATTGATTCTAGCATGATGTCTACAATCCATAACCTTATGTCCATATTGATTGCATGCTAAATAGTAACCATTTAAAGTATTAACCTACCTTTTATATCTGATTTTAAATGATGAACCTCTACCTTTATTATCTCTTTAAGAAGTTACAATCTTCTTGACTTGTTGATGATCAATTTGAGTCTTAGTTTTGAGAGTATCTGCATAGGTCTTTGAGGTCTGACTCTCTTTATTTTATTTTATTTCTTATTCAAATCCAAGACCTATCTTGTCATGTGGAGAACTCTAATTATTTAAAATATTAACAAATAATTTATTGTTCTTTTCAAATTTATGATAAGTCTTCAATTTGATTGTTCCCTAATCTAATTCTACCTTCAAGGAATCCATTTCTATTCCAAACTTGATGTATTATTCCTCCTTGGTATTAAGACTCATAGTGACAATATAAATATAAGTTTCTAAATTTTTTATGATCTCCTCATGTTAATTATTGTTTTTACTTAGTCTCTTTTCAAAGAGATTCATTTGTTCTTCATAAATCTTAACCAATGATCTCAATTTCTAATTCATCTTTCTTTGAAAATTCAAATCCTCTAGAACACTCACCAATTTTGCCTCAAAGTTCACTTCAACCTATTCTTCACCATCCATAATAATTTTCCCTTTTTAAAAACCCTCATTATCTATTTATATATCAATTAATAAGGTTTCATTATATCATGATCATTACTGTCATCATCACTATCAGATGTACATGTGTCACTTATATTAGATGAGCTACTATCTTCTTTGATATAGAAACTTTTCTTGTTCTTGAATGACCCTTTATTTCCTTCATACTTATTTAAAACCTTTTTACTCTTATCAAGATTATATACCTTCTTATCATCACCATGTTTTTCATCATGATCTTCATCATGCTCATTCTTATCTTTGTTAGGACATTAGATGCAAAGTAACCAATCTCACCAAATTTAAATCACTTGAATGGTAATTTTCCCTTATAATTACCTAATCCTTTCCTTATTTTTATGAAAAACATGGCTTCTATCTTATCATCATCAATGTCTATGTTAACATCATCCTTGGCCTTTTTACTTTGTGAGTTTTTCTTAACTTTGAATGCATCTTCCATCACTTGTTCTCATAGGTAGCCAATATGCCATGAAGCTCATCCATATATAGTATTTTAATATCTTTGATATCCTCCATATTAGACACCTTTGAATAAAACTTAAATGTCAAGGATCTCAATAATTTTTATACTACTTGTTGTCAATTAGTCTCCCACCCTTGTGAAGGTAGTTTTAGGCCTTCAAAATCTGCTAAAATATGGAAACAATCCTAGGCTATGGGTGGCCTAATTGATGGATTGAATCTGTAGTTTATAAGGGATAGCTCCCTTTGGTGTATCAATTAGGATCTCTACTCTATGATGCAAACTACCAAGAAAAGGAAGAAATAAAATTGAAGGAAAAATTCTATCTAATGATGGTGATACACCAAATTTTGATTGATCCACTCAATTTAAGCTTCTAAAAACACTAAATTTTTAACTCTAAATAACCCCTGCACATTAGTATTTCATGAAAAGGTTCTATCTAGTGATCAAAGCTCAAGGGAAATCATGGAATAAGCCTGATTCAAGGCACTAACCAACCATTTAAATCCCTTATAAATTTATCTAAAATATATTAAACACAGAACATGACCTACATAATCTAATTAACTAGTAACTAGGTAAGAGTCAAGACTTGACAAGGAAGAAAATTCTATCACATATGAAAATCACTGATATAAATGCACTATAGCAACAACTTGTAGTTTAAAACTATCATTATATTAATATTAAAAGGTTACACACCACAAATTTTGGCAGAGTATGGTCTTTCCTAAAAGAGGATACATTTCAAGGCTTAAAATCCAACTTATATAGAAAAATCATACACAACCAAGTGATTGGCACTAAAAATAGAAGAGGAGATCAACTCCCACATTACACAAGTTCAACTTCAGCGATGTCAAGATAACCAAGCCTTCAAATAATATCTTTTTGTCTTCTTTCTTGCATGAAAAGCTCTTTGGCATTGGAAAAGAATGGTGAGCCCATTTCATAATCCTTTTTTAGAATAAAGAAAACATTATTAAAATGTGTATGGATCTTTGGACATTAAATTCTCATCATGCATGATGCTACACCAATCCTTAGATGAATAAATTTAGTTTGAATAAGATTTGAAAACATTGAAAGCCATTAATTAAGATAAACAAGAGTGTATATAAGACTTGTCAACTAGTGAATCAAAGTGCAAGACTAGTCAACCAAAGTGCAAGACTAATCAACTATAACTCACTTCATTTTTCATGAAAAGGCTCATGAAATATAAGCATGCATGAAATTGCATGTTGGCATAGAAGGGATGAGGTGGGCCCAAGTTTGACAAGTCAAACTCTTGCATGGAATGCTATGCCAATAGTCAAAGAAGAAAATGCCTCTTGATTGAACTTAGAGTTGAGTTGGATCATTGATTGCATGAGATGAATAGGAGATAAGCATGACTTTAACAAATAGTCAATTGAAGCTTTGACTAATCAACTATAGATAGCCTTTACTTGCATGGAAAAGGACCTTGATGGATGAGATGTGCATAGAAAATACAAGAGAATAGCAAATACATGGTGTAGAAACTTAGATTGAACTCCTTGTTAGGTTATTCCAATTCTAAACCCAAATGATCCCTTTGAAACAATTAGGTCAAATTAATTAATTAAGCCAAAAATGTCTTATTTGCAAACTTAGACACCATAAAACTTGTAACAGAAGACATGAAACCTCCAGAATAAAAGCTCTTAGAGAGTGACTATAGGATGATATCTGGGTTAGATGTAGGTGTCATTTGTGTTCAACTATTTGTCCTTGCTTTTCTTAGGCTTGAGGCCCTTTCCCTTATGAAGTTTCCTAAATACATTTTCCTTTGGCTTGTCTTTTAGACCTTTCTTTGGCATTTTTACAATGAAATTTTCTATTGGAATTGGTCTTCAGGATTTTCCTCTTAGATAACTTATTTGGGCTCTTTGTCTTGGACTTTTTCTTTGGCATGTACTCCTTCAAGAATTTGTTCTCATTCTTTCCCTTTGGGCTTATTGCTCGTAACTTATCTCCTTATTTATTTCTTTTAGATAAAAAGTCTAAAGGAATTCTTTTGTTTATTTCCTTCGAACAAAAAGTCTAAAGGAATTCATGTCCTTGAAACCTTTATAAATTTCCCTTTGAAAAAATTGTAATGGTCCACTTACCTTACCCTTCAGAAAAGTTGAAATGGTTTACTTACCCTTCAAAAAAGCTGAAATAGTCCACTTACCCTTCAGTTTTTTGTAAATGACCTTTTATAAAAAATTACAAGCCCTTTTGCCTTTATGAAATGTGCCATTCAAAAAAAATTAAAATTCCTTTCAATATTTTTGTTTTGGTCCTTTGACAACTTTGAAATGGTCTCTTGCCCTTCAAAAAAGTTGAAATGGTCTTTTTCAAAGGAAAAGAGCCATTTGGAAATTCTAAAGATGACTCCTGCTTAATGAAATTTTCCTTCA
This sequence comes from Torreya grandis, assembly GCA_037957365.1. Classification (NCBI taxonomy): domain Eukaryota; kingdom Viridiplantae; phylum Streptophyta; class Pinopsida; order Cupressales; family Taxaceae; genus Torreya; species Torreya grandis. The sequence goes on along the minus strand of JARHVA010002348.1, from coordinate 1,501,878 downwards.
GTATTTTGACAATTGACCCTTTAGACTTTGGAAAAGTCCTTTGTATTTCTAAAATGTGCCCTTTGGACTTTATGAAAAGGTCCTTTAGGAAAAATTGGAGAAGGTCTTTATGAAAAAATTGAACCCTTCGACCCTTTGGAAAAATTGTCATGGGCTTCAAGAAAGTTGTCAAAGTCCTCAAAAATTTGAAACAGACCCTCCAAAAAAATGAAAAGTGCCCTTGCTTTTGAATATGCCTTTTGGGCTTTATGAAAAATGCCCTTTGGAATTTATTCTTGGATAATCCTCTCAAAATAAAGTGACTATTTGGACTTGTTGAAAAGGGCTTTTAAAACTGTTTGAAAAGACCTTGAAACTAAATTAACTCTTTAGAACTTATGAAATATGACCATTTCTCAAGAAAAGAACCTTTCAAGGAAATTATTTCCAAATTCCTCCTTCCATGAAATCCTAGAGTATTTTCTTCTTGTCTTCTTTTGAACTGCTTAGAGAAACATAAATACCTTCCTATAAAGAACAAGATGAGTGAAAGAAAAGTCCCTTAATCACCTAAACAACCTCAAGACCTATTAACCATGGATTATTTAAAGACTTTTTAGAACCAATTACTAACTCATAAGACAAAAAATCATGATTATGCAAGTTTTGAATGATAGGGGTGGCTTTGTTTAGTTAGTTTCCATGTTTTGTGTGTTTCTCTTCTTCTTTTGGAGGATTAAGGTTGTCTTTTCCAAGTTAAAAGAGAATTTGTAATCATGGACCATATTTTCCATTGTTTTATGAGTTCAAATATCATGTATATGGTCTGAGTTCTTAAGCATAGTAAGCATGCTTCCTAGTTGAGTCACCAAAATGTTGAGAATTTTGACCCTAAAGATCAAATTGCAACCCCTATCATTCAAAACTCACATAATCATGCCTTTTTATCTTATGAGTCAGTAATTGGTCCTAACAAGTCTTTGAAGAATCCATGGTTAAAAGGTATTGAGGTTATTTAGGTGATTTAGGGACTTTTATTTCACTCATCTTATTCTTTACAAGAAAGTATTTATGTTACTCTAATCAACTCAAAAGAAGACAAACATAAAATACTTTGGGCTTTCATGGAAGGATGAATTCAAAAACAATTTCCCTAGAAGGTTCTTTGCTTGAGAAATGGTCCTATTTCATAAGTTATGAAGAGTTCTTTTGGTTTCAAGGTCTTTTCAAATAGTTTTAGAATCCATTTTCAACAAGTCCAAATAGTCACTTTCTTTCAGGAGGATTATCCAAGAAGAAATTTTGAAGGTCAATTTTCATAAAGCTTGAAGGGCATATTAAAAAGCAAGGGCACTTTTCATTTTTTTGGAGGGTCTTTTTCAAAGTTCCAAGGACCTTGACATGTTTCTCGAAGTCCATGAAATTTTTTTGAAGGGTCGAAGGGTTCAATTTTTTCATAAAGACTTCTAATTTTTCCTAAAGGACTTTTTCATAAAGTCTGAAGGGCACATTTTAGAAATTTGAAGGACTTTTCCAAAGTTGAAAGGGTAAATTATCAAAATGCCAAAGGATAATTTCACTAAGTAGGAGTCATCTTCAAAATTTTTGAAGGGTTATTTTCCTTTGAAAAAGACCATTCAAATTTTCTGAAGGGCAAGAAACCATTTCAAAGTTACCAAAGGACCAAAACAAAAATCCTGAAAGGACTTTTCAAAAAGTCTAAAGGGAACATTTCATAAATGAAAAAAGGGCTTGTCATTTTTTCTGAAAGGTCCTTTACAAAAATCTGAAGGGTAAGTGGACTATTTCAACTTTTATGAAGGGTAAGTGGACCGTTTCAAATTTTTTGAAGAGTAAGTCGACTGTTATAATTTTATTGAAGGGCAATTTGTAAAGGTTTTGAGGACATGAATTCCTTCAAACTTTTTGTCTGAAGAAAAGGAACACAAAGGAAACTCTAAAAGAATTCCTTTGGACTTTTTGTCTAAAGGAAATAAACAAAAGAATGCCTTTAGACTTTTTGTCTAATGGAAATAAACAAGGATATAAACCATGGGCAATAAGCCCAAAGGGAAAGAATGAGAACAAATGCCTGAAGGAATACATGCCAAAGGAAATGTCCAAGACAAAGAGCCCAAACAAATTGTTTGAAAAGAAAATCCCAAAGACCAATTCTAGTAGAAAATTTCATTATAGAAATGCCGAAGAAAGGTCTGAAAGATAAGACAAAGGAAAATGTCTACAGGAAAGTGCATAAGGGAAAGGGCCTCGAGCCTAAGTGAAGCAAGGACAAATAGTTGAATATAAATGACACTGACAGCCAACCCAAATATCATCCTACAGTCACTCCCTAAAGAGATTATAGTCTAGAGGTTTCATGGCTTCTATTGTAGGTTTCATCATGTCCAAGTTTGCAAATAAGACCCTTTTGGCTTAGCTAGTCCAGTTGACCTAATTGTTCAAAAGGGCTATGCTGGGTTTAGCATTGGAATAAAATAATGAGTTTAATTTGAGTTTTTATGCCATGTATTTAATGTTCTCCTGGAGTTTTTATTGACCTCTCATCCATCAAGGTCCTTTTCCATGCAAGAAAAGGCTATCTATAGTTGATTGGTCAAAGCTTCAATTTAATATTTGTTGAAGTCATACTTATCTCCTAGTGATCTCATGCATTTAAAGATCCAACTCAGCTCCAAGTTTAATCAAGAGTAATTTTCTTCTTTGACTATTGGCATAGCATTCCATGTAAGAGTTTGACTTGTCAAACTTAGGCCCACCTCATCCCTTTTATGCCAACATGGAATTTCATGCATGCTTCTATTTTAAGAGCCTTTTCATGTAAAATGGAGTGAGTTGGAGTTGACTATTCTTACACTTTGGTTGACTAGTCTTGTACTTTGATTGACTAATTAATAGGGTTTGTATGCACTCTTGTTTATCTTAATTGAAATCTTTCAATGTTTTCAAATCTTATTCAAATTAAGGTTCTTCATCTAAGGATTAGCGTAGCATCATGTATGAAGATAATTAAATGTCCAAAGATCCATGCACATTTGAAGAATTTGATCCTTATTCTAAATAAGGATTATTAAATGGGCTCACCATTCTTTTCCAACACCGAAGATCTTTTCATGCAGGAAAGAAGACAAGAAGATATTATTTGAAGGCTTGGTTATCTTGGCATAGCTGAAGTTGGACTTATGAAATGTGGGAGTTGATCTCCTTTTCTATTTTTAGTGTCAATATCTTGCTTGTGTATGATTTTTCTATATAAGTTGGCTTTTTAGCCTTGAAATGTATCCTCTTTTTGGTAAGACCATACTCTATAAAAATTTGTGTTGTGTAACCTTTTTAGATTAATAGAAGGATAGTTTTTAGAATCCAAGGTGCTGGTATAGTGTATTTATGTTAGTGATTTGCATATGTGATAGAATTTTCTTCTTTGTCAAGTCTTGATTCTTACCTAGTTACTAGTTGATCAGATTACACAGGTCATGTTATGTGTTTAATATCTTTTAGATAAAGTTATAGTGGATATAAGTGGCTGGTTAGTGCCTTGAATCAAACCTATTCCATCATTTCCCTTAAGATTTCATCACTAGATATAACCTTTTCATGAAATATTAATTTGTAGGGGTCATTTGGAGTTTAAAATTTTATGTTTTTATTGTCTAATTAGTGTTTTTAGAAGCTCAAATTAAGTGGATCAATTAAAATTTAGGTGTATCACAATAATTAGATAGGATTTTTCCTTCAATTTTATTTCTTCCCTTTTCTCGATAGTCTATAGCATAGAGTAGAGATCCTAATTTATACACCAAAGTGAGCTATCCCTTAGAATCTAGAGATTCAATCTATCGATTAGGCCACCCATAGCCTAGGATTGTTTCCAAGTTTCAACAGACTGTGAAGGCCTAAAATTACCTTCACAAGGGTTTGAGTCTAATTAATAGCACTACTACTGATTCTATTAGAGGTACAATCACTAAGGGCGGGTGAATTAGTGAGCCCAACAAATCTAAATTTAATTCTAATATTTAAAAACACTTAACCAGTTACCATAAGCATTCATGAGGAATACACATCATTCATAGGAAAGAGAAAGAGAGACAATATAATATCAATCACATAACACATGACATATGTGGGAAACCCTTTTAGAGGAGAAAACCCACTAGAAATTGCAATTAGACTATTGTCTTATAATAACAATAACCAATTTAGATTGGTTACAACTAATCAAGGAATGATAATTCTTATTTAATGAGACTACAATCCTACAAGGTGATAAAAGGCCTATTTAGCTGAGCTACAACAATAACTAGACTTTTAGCAAGTTTCACTTTGTAAGGAAGTTGTTTCTCTCAATTTTAATTTCTATTTTCTTGGAAAAGAAGTAAGAAACTAGATATGATTATGGTAGAAGAACCTATTAGTTTATACACATGTGATCTAGATTATTTTTAAGAGCTCCTTTTGGTCTTGCAAAGAATGACCTATAGATAATAAAATGCTTAAACAAAGGGGTTTTTAAATGGATAGAAAAGTGGATTGCCTAGCATGAGCTAGATCCAAGAAGTATGAGCTTACTAGGAGGTTGTCAATCCACTATCTTAGAATAATTAAGTTTAAGGAAATAAAGATGAAATAATTACATCAAATGATAGAAAAGATTGAAATAGACTAAAAGAAGAAATAAATGCTTTATAAAAGAAATAAACTAATTATATCAATAAGTGGGTTAATATTAATGTTAAATGGGTCAGGTTGGGTTCAAAAAATAGGTGGGGAATCTATGAACATAGAAATACATAAAGTGGAATTTGGCTAAGGGTAAGCAAGTAGAAATAGATTGTTATTATTTTTTATCATAGTGACCATTAATAGTCAAGATAACCATTGATGGTTAAGGTGACTATTGGTAGTTAGGTGACCATCGAAAGTTGAAGGTGAGCATCAATGGTTACTATGGGTTCTGAGAAGTGTTGGAAAAAGCTTGGGCTGATGAGGTCAATGATTAGGTAGTAGATTTTTAAAGGTTTGGTTAGGGATGGGAGGTCAAAAGGTATGATACAAAGGGTCTAGGTTAGAAACTAAAAAATTAGAACTAAAAGACTAGAAATATACTTAACTAGTTATTTTCTAGTTGGTAGCTAATTTGAGAGTGATTTGGGTAGAGTAATGGTACTTTTCTTGAAGAGAAATTTTGGTAGATGTTTGGGTCTATGTCATAGTTATTGACTTACTGGAGGGAAGACCTACAAAGAATTTCTTGATGCTAGAAGATCTTGATGAATGTTGATTGATAGCTTGATTTCTAGATTGATAAAATTCTTAGATCTCTCTAGATGGATCGATCCCTTTTTCACCTACTATTCTATTTTATAGGTAAAAGAGATGGAGGTGTAAGTTATAAAAGTGGTGAAACTTGTTACACAAATTTAATTCTTGATGTGTTAGCTTTCTGCATGAATTAATTTATGATGTCCTTGGGTTCACATATGGATTGAGTTTGAGTGTTCAAGTGGTAGGGACTTGACCATTGATGGTCAAGGTGACTATCGATAGTCATGGTGACCATCAATAGTAAAGGGTCGAAGGTAAAGTGGGTTGAAAAAGGTAGGTTAGTGATTTTATTTATTTAGTTAGCTAACTTGACTCAAGGTCATGGTCATAAGTTGGGTAATGGTATTATCTAGGATTGTTTCGATATCTAGAACCATCATGTGTGGTTTTATAGTGTCTACATTTTCCCCTTTTTGTTATGTAGCTTTGAATCAATAAGATGTAAAACAAAAAATGGATTGCAGGTCAAAGGTGTAGTTGCCTCAAGCATAGGTGGAGGTGTTCCCCCTCAAATTGGTAACTGATGAGGTGAAACTAAATTGGATGTAGGTTTGACAAGTGGTTGTGGTGAGTCATGAGGTTGGTGACAATGGTGATTGAGAATTTTAAGTATAAATATGTGCAAAAAGTATGACTAAGTATGATAGCTAAGATCATGCATAGACTAAGTTGTCATAGTTGGTAAAAAATAAGGTTAGTTCTAAGAGGACTAGTGATAGGGGGACTGGGCCATAACATTAGGCATAGCTAATCGAGTTACCCTATCAAGTCTCCTAGACAAATTTGGTTTTTTCATAAGTATCCAAGGTAGGAAGTGCTCCTAGGAAAAACATAAATGGTTTGATGTGCACTAGGTGGTGCGAATTTAAATGTTCAACATGGTAATGTTGGTCAGTGTAGTCAAAAGGGACCAAGATAAGGTTGTCATGAAATATCTGATAGTTTGGACCAAAATAGCCAACATCAAGGTGGGCATGGTTGGTAGGCTAGGTGGAGATGGAAATCTCCAAAGGTGGGCACTAAAGTGAGTAGGTGTGCAAAATTTAAAAAGTGGACATCTTGACCATCAATGGTCAGGGGTCCTAAATATGACCATCAGTGGTCACCCTGACCATCAATGATTAGGGTAAAAAACTCTAAAAGTGTGTTAGTTAAAAATTGATATGGCTAGTCATTTTCACTCATTTAAAGTTTGACTCTTGACTCTATGCACTTATGGCTTTGGCATTTTGTGTGAGAGTGCTGATGAAGTGATTATTGAGTGATGATATTTGTGTTGAGATGACCAGAGTCTTAAATCAAGGATGTGAGGTGGATAGGGGTGTAGTTGATCAATGAGACCTAGGATTCCTCCTCAATGATGGTCAAGGAATGAGGTAAGGGCTGCATGGATTTAGTAGAATAGATTGATTTTGATCATTTTTTCTTGAATTTTGTTGATTTATGGTTGGTTTGGGGAGGGGTTTGGGTATGCCCTAGGTATTCAAGTTATAGGTTGTTTTTTGTTGAATTTGTAGGTGAAAATCAAATTTGAAGGGTGGGGTAGGTTGAGGGAGGGTAGTGTAAGTATCAAGTAGGTGTATTTTAAATTGGGATGAGTTTTGGGTATTTTTATGGGTAGGTTAGGGCTAGGGTTTTCCACTGGTGGTGTCACAAAGTGATAATCAGTTGTCATACTTAATCGTCAGTAGTCGTATCTAACCATCAATGGTTGATGACCATTAGCCAAATGAGGTCTTGATCATTAGTGGTCAGAGTGACCATCAGTGGTTGACCAAATGGCTATGTTTTTTTGATGAAATCAATTGGTAATTTTAAAATGTTTTAGCATTTGAATGATAAGGGTATCTTGGGCTTAGGGTAGGTTAAAAATTAGATGAAGAACTAAAAACTAGATGTTGGTCATATAGAGAAAATAGGTGCAACTAAGTAGGTGAAATAGGGTGAAAGAACATTATCCAATGGAAAATTTATTTATATAAAACTAAGTGTGTTTATTATATTAAGTTTTTAAGGCACAAGATCAAATTTAGATATAGGATCAAGTTCTTTAGATCTTTGTAGAGATCCACCATAGGATGATAGATGAGGACTAGGTGCACATAGAGGAGGTTAGCTTTAGAGTGATGATGCACTACCAACACATGCTATGAGGTAAAATGATGATTATGGCCCTCATCAAGAGATGGGATATATTCTTGAGTACCTTTCTTCTATTGACTGGTGAGATGACTATCCTTCTAGAGGATATACATAGAATTACATAGATGTCAATTCAGGGGAAGCCAATATATCATATTGAGAGAGATGAGAGGGATAAGATAATGGAACATATATATGGTGAGGATCAAACCTTCGCTAGGTGGCACATTGAAGGATTTAGATATAGACCTTTATATCAGATAGCCAGGCATGACTAGAGGTTGATGACTATGATGATTATGGGGATATCTTGATTTATTGTTTTAGATTTGAGCAGTGAAAGGTTTTCCTATCTATTTTTGGGAGTCTTAGTGGAGATGTTAGAGGGTCACACAGTGTTTGGGTGGGCACCTATTTTTTTGGTACAAATATATAGGTAGATGTGGGGGTTCAAAGCTCATATGAGGTATGACATCAATGTGGAGTTCATGCTACATTGTTGGGCCTATGAGCATATCTAGGTTTTGAAGCCGATGGGGATACCATGGGAGGGATATGCCCAGATGGACTTCAAGGTGGGTTTTATGTGATGGAGGAGTGATTACACACTCATAGGATCTAGAGGAGGTATATGAGATACTAATTACTTTAGAGGGGCACTAGAGGCCTTGGTGGTTGAAAATGTATTTTGGAGGCCATATGTTAGCTCTCTAAGGTAGGCTCACTATACTCGACACATTTTATCATTATATATATATATATATATTTAAGTGGATTTTTAGGAGGAGAGAGGGTGAGATTGAGCTCATCCCTTTTAATAGGGTTCATAGGTAGTTTATCTTAATATAGGGGATTTTGGGTACATTCTTGAGGTATAGGTGGGAGGATGATGAGTTTTTACTTTTAAAGCCATACTTAGTGGAGATGGTTCTTAATCATGAGGAGCTATCTGCCAGAATAGAAATTGATGATGCAAGTTTTGTTGATGGCTATGGAACATGGTATTAGGCCCTATATGCATCAATATATTTTAGATGGAATGATGGGGTAAGGTATCCTATGGATGTAAACCCAACTAGTGGGGGTCCATAGGTACATATACAGGGAGGTGGCCTTGATGGATAAGCAGGAGTGGTGTTAGCCACTACATTGGCACAAGTCATAGCTTTAAAATGGTAGGTGGATATATTATAGGGATATATTGCTACATTGTAAGGATAGGTTGTTACATTATATGGCTAGGTAGACACTATGATGGGTGAGAGGGACCAGGCCTAGGATACACTAGTCCAAGTCACCCAAGAGTGAGATGTTCTGAGATAAATCAAAGGAATAGTAGTAGTACCAATAGGTCTAGTGGGGACCATTGATATGAAAAGGTATATAACCATTATATATGAGATGTAATAATATGAGACAATAGTATTCACTCATTTCCCAATGGAACCTTGATGGGGTGAGTACAGAGCTAGCTTGGTAAGTCATACCAGTATGGAGATACAAGTTCAGTGGGTTGCATCTATAGCTAGATAGGAAGACACCTCAGGGGGGTAGGCACTAGGTGGTAGAGGTGACCCAAGGGCATAGGTCATGATATGATATGTATAGGTGTGTATGATTTTGATACTGACCTATGAGCCAATGTAGTGAGATGTATATGTTTTGAGAGAGAGATGTACATTATTATATATACTATTTTAATTTCATGAGACATGATGTGATGATGATATATAGATGTGATTTTATGTTTCATTGTTCATGTTTTAAATGTTTATATGTTTATTATGATTATACTTATGAGATATAGAGTCACTAGTTTAGGCATGTGATGATTATGGATGATGTTTATGATGAATGGTTATACATGATTATGATGATGTGATGCTTTATTTTATATATGGATATGATGTTTTGATTATGGTTATGATCATGGATATGTGATGTGGTTTATGATTATGGATGTAATGTTATGATTTATAGTTATTTTGTTGATGATAGCACATAAAGTAAGCTAGATAACAAAACTAGATGTGGGAAAAAGAGATGAAAAACATGAGACATACATCTAAGTGAATAAGTGAACCAATTATGAGAGGATAAGGAAAATGTCATGATGTTTCTTCATTGGAAAAAGACAAAACAAAACCCAAAGTTAGATTGGCTTAAGGAATATAATTCTTTTGAATACTTCACATTAGCATGCGTTAGTTGTTAAAAATGTGTCTTAATCACATCCTATCAAGTAAGTTCAAGAATCACTTGATTTTTAGATGGTACAAAGGGAAAAATGGATGATATGTCGTGTGAAGGGTAGTGTAACCTCATTTGGGTCAGTTTTCCCCTTCTATAGGTGACATAACAACCATAATAGACAAGTCCCATGTTTTAATGCAAGGTGTAGACTAATCGATGTGGGAAGTCTAATGATGCTATATATAAAAGATGATTACAAATTTCTTAGGATAACTTATTCTAATTTTGATATAGAGTCTTTTTATTACTTTATTTTGATAGGATTGTGAAGTTCATCAATGTGGGAAGCCTCAAATGATTTATTTTGATAAAATTGACTTATCCATCCATCAAGGGAGTGGTCTAAGTTTGGATTTGTTCACTTTGGTAGCTATCCTTAAAGGGAATAGTCTATCTTTTTAAGCAATTTATATTTTGGATAGTTGTCCTTCAAGGGAATATTCTACATGTTAGAGATATTTGACCTAAGTGACATTTAGGTATCCCAAATTATTTTGATGTTAGGTTAGACATAGACTAGTCTATATAGGCTTGTAGGTTTGCTCTTATGAGGCCAAAACTTAGATCATAAAAAGGTTAATGATAGGTGAAAGGAGTGGTTTGAGAGAAAATTTCCATGGGATTCCATCTAATTATGGATGAAAAGTATCCATGAGAACCATGTCATGAGTAGATTTATGGCACCCATATTTAGGATTAGGCTATGAATGTGATGGTTAATCACATGGTTCTATATTTTAATCAGTTGTCCTCAAAGGGATGAGATGAAGGTGTGAAGAAGGTGAAAATATCATAAATTAAGGGATGAGCTTAAGTTAGACAAAAGGTGAGTTTGATCCTTGTTTAACCAAATAAAGGATATAGGTGCAAAGTATTGAGAGGCTCAGGTTCTAGTTTTCCTTCAAGAGAGGAAAAATGATAAGATCCTGATCCATACTTGTGGGTTATGATGTAGGGTCTAAGCCAATTGAAATAAAACTTTCATCACTTACTTTTCTCCATATTAGTCACATGTTTATTTTCCTTCAGGATGAGGTCTCTGATGTTGAATTCTTATTCTTTTAGGTGCTTGTTATAGGTGTACTTGATTTTCTCTTGCTAGGCATAAAAATGGTTAAGTACAGCTAGGCGATGCTCATCAAGTAGTTCAAGTTGGGCTAGACACTTTGGATGATAGTCACTTTAAAAAATGATTTCAAGCAAAGATATGTGAAGAGAGGGAATTTGGACTTTGAGAGGCAAGACTACCTCTGCTTTGAAGACTAGAAATAAATGGGTGTCACCCATAGAGGTTTAAATGATAGTGTGATAGACCCATAAAGTGAAGAAGATGTGCAAGTGCCAATCTTGACCAAAATCATTGACCATTTTGGTTAACATCTTGTTGAGGGTTTTGTTAGATGCCTCCACCTATCCATTCACTTATGGATGATAAGGTGAGGAAAATATTAACATGATACCAAATTCATCAAAAAGACCTTAGACTTATTTGTTTTTAAAATATTTACCATTATCAATGATGATCTTATGGGGAACATCAAAATGATAGATGATATGATGATTGATGAAGTCAACTATCTTTTCAGCTTTAGTCAAGATAAGGGGAATAACCTCTACCCACTTGGTGAAATACTTGGTGGTGGTGATGATGGAGTGGTGCTACTATGAATAATGAGGATTGATTTTCCTAATGAGATCTAGTCCCCATTATGATAAGGGCCAAAAGTCCTTAGATACTTGAAATCTATAGACTAGCACGTGATGTAAATCGGTATGCTATTGACATTTAACACACTTCTTCACATAATCATAGTAGTCTTGGTTGAGGGTGGGAAAATATTAGCTAAGGTGAAGGATACGTTTAGTAAAAACTAGACCACTAAAATGTCTTCTAAATATCCCATCATACATTTCTTTGATAGCATGGAAAGCTTCATGACTGCATAGGCAGCATAGAAGGAGGCCATTGAAACCACATTTGTAAAGTATTCACCCTATTATGGTATAATGAAAGGTACTTTGAATAAAGGCCCTTCAAGTATTCCTAAAGATGTTAGGAGGAATGATATTGAGGTTTAGATAGTCAAAGGTTTGCTCATACCAAATGTTTGATGTAGATTCTTCCATACTAAAAATTTTAGGGAGGTAAGATTGGATATAATAGGGTGTGATAAAATGATGAATGGTGATAAAGAGCTTAGAATCAAGAGGCATCGATGGGATTTGAGAAGCAAGGGAAGCCTTTATATCTACAAAATTATTGGTAGATAATGGAATATATTATATAAGGTAATGATCAAATGATGTTAAGAGTACATCTACTAATTTTTTGTACTATTTTAAGACATCATTTTTACATTGGTAAGATTTATTGATCTAGTTAACCACAAGTTGAGAATCACCAAAGACATCGATCATCTTAACTCCTAAGGATAGAGCAGTTTGGAGACCTATTACTAGGGCTTCATACTCAACCATATTATTGGTACACTCAAAATCAATCTTGAAAGAAATAGGAAGAGGTTCACCATCGAGGGGAATGAGAATAAATTTGGCACCCTTAATGTGTTGGCACTTCGAGCCATTAAAGAACATGGTCATTTGGTAGGTGGCATCCTATTGAGAAAGAGTTATGATGGACTCTTTCAAAAACCCAAGAGGAAAGAGATGGTTATCTATAAAAGGAGCTTCCACCAATTTATAGGTAAATAATTGCCCTTTAATCAACTTCTGTTAGAGGAACTCAAGGGAAAACTTAGTAGGATCATGAGCCACTTGGCCATATATTGGTTTTGGTATGGTTTAGAGTGTATTTAATTGAGTGTGTTAGTGTTGGTGATGAAAAAGGTTTTGTGATTGAGGAGGTAATGATGAAGTTTGGAAGCCACAAAGACTATGGCAAGGCAAAGCTTCTTGGTATAGGTGTACCAAGTCTCATACTCTATAAGTGTTTAAATTATATAGTAGAGATCTTTCTCTTTATTTTGTTCATCATGGTGAGTAAACATTGCCCCTAAATAATGGTCAATGGTGGAGACATAAAGGTAAAAGGGTCAGTCCTCTTTAAGATGGATACGAATGGCTGGAAAAAGAAGGTATTCTTTGAGTGAATCAAAGGATTATTGGAAATCCTTAGTCCACTTAAAATATGTATCTTTCTTGAGAAGATGATGAAAGGGTTGACATTTATATGATAATTGAGAGATGAAGCGATGGATGGATTGGATCTTACCCTATAGGCTGTGGAGTTGCTTAAGATGGGTTGAAGGTGGCATGTTAAAGATCACTCTAATTTTGGAAGGGTCTACTCAAATTCCTCAAAGAGAGATGATAAAGCCAAGAATTTTTTTAGATAGGACCCCAAAAACACATTTCTTAGGGTTGAGTCAGACATGGAAATGGATTAGGTACTAAAAGATAATCTTGAGAACTTCTAGATGATCTTTGTGATATTTTTATTTTCCAAGGAGATCATCTATATATTCCTCTATGATTTTGTGGATGATATCATGAAAGATGTAGTTCATCACATGTTGGTAGGTTGCTCTAGCATTCTTCAGACCAAATAACATGACCCTATAGTAGAAGGTTACCAATGGGATGATGAAGGAAGTATTTTATTAATCCTTGGGGAAATTAAGATCTAACTATATCCCAAGAAACCATCCATGAGAGATAACATCTCATGGTCAGTTTTAATATCAACAAGTAATGGGTTGAATGAAATTGATAGATAAGAGGCATTGAAGTTCTTATTTGAATAGAAGGGTGATACGAGGGTGCATCCTAAAAATATTTTATCTAACGAGCTTGGCATCAGGATGGATGATGATTTTATAGAGAGCTATAGAAGGATCAATTTTGGGAATATCCTAATAGGACCAAGAAAATGGTATGCTTTGATCATGAAAGAAGGAAGGGTAATCCTATTGCTCTAAGGAATATATAGATTGACCAATATTTAAAATGTGAGGGTTATCCTGAGTACCCAAGTTGACATCGATAGTGGTCTTTTTAAACATGGTTGATTTCTTAGGAGGAAGGGATTTATGGATAAAATAATATCCTACACTAAGATAGGTGATAATGGAATAATCATCTTGACATTGTATGGTGTGGATGGTAGGAGAATCATTTTCTACCATTTTAGGATGAATCAAAGTAAAGGTTTTAGTTTGGCCATGCTTTTGATAGGTCAGGGAGCCTAAACTAATAGTATTGACATTTTAAAAAAGTTATAAGGGATGGTTTTTAAATCCTTAGACTTTGAAAGAGATGGGGTTGGTGAGGATGGAATGTCTTCCTCAATGGTGGTGATAGGTTTGGGTGAATTGGTGGGATGAACCCAAGGCCAAATAGCTCATGAAGTTTTTGTGTTTTGATCAAAGGTAACTTGTGGGGTCCATGTTCATAATGGTTGAGGTTGAATCCCTTCTAGGCACACCTATAAAGGTAATTTGGCAAATTTTGGTTTGTGTGAATGGGAAAAATTAAAGGTAAATAGTTGGGTAGAAGAGGTTATGGAGGAAATGAGAAGGGGATGATCAAGTCCCCCATAGATGAAATTGGTTTGGTGGTTAGGAAGCCTAAAATGAATGATAGTTTTGATATTGGAAATGTAACCAATATTGTGGTCAAGATTCCCATACTCTTAAGGAGTAGGGAAGGCATCTAAGGCTAAAATATGATATTATCCTAGTGAGAGATGTTGGAATATAGGTTCCAAGGGGTCCTTTGTGGGGATCTGAGAAGAAGGGATGGATGAGCTAGTTAAAGTTTCATCAATGGTAGGGGTGGAGTTGTTTTTGGTTGGTGCTAAGGTGGATGAGTGAGGAAGAATAACATTGTTGGGTCAATATTTCATGTTTCAAGATATGAAATGACTAGGTTTAACTTTTATATTGATGATTTGACCTTCATGTTCAAACTTGACACATCAATGCAATGTGGATGGGACACAACCCATAAAATGGATCTAAGGCATCCAATTAAGACTTTGAATTATAACTCACCTTTTATGATGTAGAAGAGATCTGGAAGCATGCGAGGTACCAAGTGGATGTAGAGGATGACTATCCCCAAGGTTTTGGCCATAGTGTCATTAAAAGAATGGAGGACCACTACAGTTTCTGACATGATATTCTTTAGCAGCTGAAGTTGGTCATAAGCATGAGAGGATATAATATTAATACTAGCTCCCCCATAAATCATCACCCTTGTTATGTGGGTTTGACTAGTGTATGTAGTGATGAAGAGGGAAGGATCTAGATAATTTGGATGAATGGAGGGTATTTCTAAATCCTTGAATGTGATAAAGCTAGAAATTTGAATATCTTGTCAGCTACAAGAGGTTGAGGGTATTTAGGTTGGACCTCTATAGATTATAGGGCCTCTATCAATGCTTGGTGGTGATGGGTGATGTGTTGATTAGTTTGTATAGGCTTATCTTCACCAGTGTTTAGTAAAGCTATTTTATAACTACTCATTAGATAGATTTAGAAGGGTTGGAGGGAGAGGTACCCAAAATGGATATTTTGGGTTTTGGTGAAGGTGAAGGTGTTTGAATCTAGTTTAAATGTTTATGGGTAGAAGGATATGTCCATGGAATATAAAATTTGGCCTTTCCCTTATCCTTTTTATGGGATCGAGATCAGGTGACCATAAGAATGGTGTGGATGAGGGGAAGCATTGGGATAAAAGGCTACTTCGATTACTCCTCACTCTTAGATGAGAATAAAAGAGTTTTGGATAGGTTTTTTTGGTGGTTGGGTTGATAATTGGCTTAAGAGAGGTTCATCTGATAATAGATAGTCCTCATCTCATAAGTTACAGACAAGTGCTTAGAGAACTTTACAGTTCTTTGTGTCGTGTCCAGGTGTCTTATGGCATGAGAAGATTACATTGTTATTGAACAAAGATGTTTTAGGAATTGAAGGGTCAAAGGTTTTTATAAGTGGTATGTTTAAGGAAAAATTTTGTAACAACATTTATAAAATGGTTGAGTAATATTTGAGCAAAGGTGTTAAGGGCGATGGGCTTTTGGTTTTCAGGGTGGCAACCTTCTTAGAAGCAAGCTTCATCATGGAAGTTATGGGTAGTAGAACGGTTTTGGTAGGTGGGCTTAATTGGGATTATTTGGAATTGGATGGTTTTGAGGTGGAAGGTTTAAGGGTGAAATATTTAGAGGTGGGTGATTGAGATGATGAAGGTTTAGAGATAGGTGGGTAGGTAGAGGTAGATTGTTTGGTTAAAAATGATAGGCAATTTGATGATTTGGATGGGGTAGGTAAAGGTATAATAAAAGGAGTAATTTTAGTTTGGGTAGTTTTGGGAGGGTTTAACTTCTTGATAGAAGGATGAGCTCCTAAGATGGAAAAAGGATGGGGTCCCAAGATAAAAGGCAAGAGGGAAGTGGGTGGTATGGTTCTAGTTCTAGGTAGGAGTTTAATAAGTGGAGTGGAGGAAGAGCTAGTTAAAGTAGTGGTTTACTCAATGATAAGTTCATTGATAATTACATTGACCATATGGACCTCATGAGAATGAGATGATTCTAGTTTGTTGTCATCATGGTGGGTAGAAAGGGCATAATTGGGAAAGGGTTGTCAAAAGATGTTGAGTGACTAATTCAAGGGTGCATTAGGATTATCTAATATAATTTTTACCTTGTCAATCAAGTTTTGGATAGTGGTTTTGAAGGTGTTACACCTAATAACATCATGTCCAATGACACAATGGAAATCACATAGATCTCTCTTATTGTACTAATCAGGCATAGGCTGAGAAGCATAAAATTATTGGGGAGGTTTGATGGGGGGAAGTTTTATGATGTTTTATTTGAAAAACTTGTCCAAAATTGAAGTATATGACTCCCCTAGTGGAGTGTATTGTTTTGGGGTAGCCTAGTTTTGATTTCAAGTTTGTTGATTGGAGGAGTTAGAGGAGTTGGTTTGGTTGGGTTGGTTGACAACTAGAGGTGTAATGATTTTAAGGATATTTATGTTTGTAGTTGCCTTTAGTTTGGTGTTAGGGTTGTTAGATTGGTTGGTGGTTTTGGATGGTGAAGGGTCATTAGATTTGAAGCTAGAGTTTTATTTATTAGTTTCAACTTCCCCTCATTAATGGATTTAATTTCTAGTTTGCATGCCATGGTAAAATCCTCATCAAAGGTTCTAAAGGTTTGAACCTATAGAGTAGGGGTGATGTGTTTGGCACAATTATGAGATAAAATTTCAATCAACCTGGGTTGGGGAAAAGATAAATAGAATTGGTTGATAGGACATCTCCATCGAGCTACAAAATCAAAAATTGATTCATCATCAGATTCCCTGATGGAGTAGAGGTTGGTGATGGAGACCTTATTAGATATATTTACTGAGAGGTGGTCTAAAAAGGTTTGGGTGAGTTGGAAAAAATAAAATATAGAGTGATTAGTGATAGAAATATACCAATCTAATGCTGGTCTAGATAAAGACATAGGAAAGGTGTGAAGGAGAAGAACATCATCATAGACAATCAAGTAGCAAGAATGCTGAAATGTTCTTAGGTGTTGTTGGGGGTCTTCCTTACTTTAGAATTTAGAAAATTTGGGTAGTTCCCATTAAGGATGGTAAGTTTGGATAGGGAAAAATGTGTGAATAGGTTCATTATATATTTGGTCATAATATAAGAGGTTGTGAGCCACAAAGATATATGACTCTAGGTTGGTCATTATGTTCATCAACATTTTGACCAAATCTATTTGGGGTTGGGTGGATGAAATATATGGATAAGTGGTGTATAAGGTTGAGAAGATTCCACATGTTGGTATGTGGTCACTAAGCATTGGGATGATGCCACATAAGGGTTAATGGGCACAAGAGGTTGGGTAGAAGATGCCACATATGGGTTCATAGGCACAAAATGTTGGGTGGAAGATGGATCTATGTATCCTTGTAGATTAGGAACATAGAGTGGGTAGGGTGTCATAAGTAATTGTTGAGGATTTGATGTGGGTTAGTTTAGAGGTATGATCAAATTGGTAGATTGGTGAATTGACATGGATTGGACTGGAGGTATGAATGGGTTAATTGGTTGGGGGTGAGTGGTAACTCTAGTATTGATAGGTAGAAGGGTAGAAGGTATAAAAAGCACCACATTTTGAATTGGGGTGGAGATTGGTAGGTTAGGAATGATAAAGGGAATAGTGGAAATATGGGTAGAAGGTATCCCCATGGTGGGTGGAGTATAGGTAACAAAAGGTGAGGTTGACCCTATATTAGAGGGGTTATTGGTTGGTGTAGGGGGTGTTTGGTTATTAGTTGGGTTATTTGATTGAGTTTGGGTGGAGGTAGTGGATGGTTATTAGTGGAGGAAGATGTTTGAGTGATCATATTCTAGGTAGAGGTAATTAAAATAAAGGTGTCCCCCATAATATGGGGAGGCATCCCATAAGGTGGATCACTAGAAGGAACTAAAGTAGGGGTGTGGTAAGATAGGGTGTTGAGGTAATGTTGAAAGGACATGGGGTTATTATCAAGAAAGGTGGAAAATCTCACATCACCTTGGGAAACTATCTGAGGTATGGTATGGGTTGGTATAAGAATGGGGATAACCCTCAACATTTGAGGTATATTCCATGGGAGAAGAAGAAGAGGAATGTGGCTCTTGGATGGTTTAGTTTTTCAACTATTGTCTAGTAAAAACCATGTGAGGAATAGAAAGAAATAAAAGAAAAATCAAAACTCAAACACAATTAAAAAAAAAGAAAAATATTTCAAGGAAATCAAAAACATACACTAGAGTGCATTTAAAAATATTAGGGTACTTTTTATCTCACTTTTGGATTATGCCTTAGTTGGAAAGTGTGAAGAAAAACTTGGTTTGTAGAACAAGTACTAGAAAAGAAGTTTATAGTTAGTTTTAGGTGTTTAAGGCTCTCAAAAAATCTATGTTAGAAATCGATACATGGATCGGTAGTGGGGCCTACTCCCTCCCTTCAAACACCACAGTGATAAGGGTATCATGTGCTTAGCTAGTATATACTGATTTCGAGAGTGTAGACTCAACCAAAGAGTTGAGTTTTGGTTTCTCTTCTTAGTAATGACCTCCAAGTAATATAGACAAAGGGTGAAGATGAATGGCTAGGAAATGAAACCCTAGTCAAGAATTATGTCAATTTTTATGATGTTTAGTTGATATAAGTGATTTGTTTTTAGTGTGTGAGAACAAAGGTGAAACTATGATTGATTTACTTAGCCTTTAATTTTAACTACGTGAGCTAAAAATGCAAGTAATAAATGTATGCAAGGTTTATTTTATACCCAAAATAAAATTTGATTCCTTTATATGAGCATAGAATAAGGAATAAAAGGGCACCTAGATGCTAATAGGTCCCATCGAGCATGCCATAATGTTTCTCTCAATTTTTGTTTTTATTTTCTTGGAAAAGAAGTAAGAAGCTAGATACATGTATGGTAGAATAACCTATTTATTTGTGCATGCATGATCTAGATGATTATGAAGAGTTCCTCTTTGTCTTGGTAAGAATGACCTATAGATAATAAAATATTAAAACAAAGGTGGTGCTAGATGGATAGCAAGGTGGATTGCCTAGCGTGAACTAAATCCAAGAAGCGTGAGCTTATTAGGAGTTTGTTAATCAAATCTCTTAAAATAGTTAAGTTGAAGGAAATAAAGATGAAATAATTGCATCAAATGATAAAAAAGACTAAAAAGGAATGAAATAAGTAATAAATGATTGATAAATGAAATAAACTAATTGTAGCAATAAGCATGTCAATATTAATGCTAAATGGGTCAAGTTGGGTTTAGAAAGTAGGTGGCAACTCTATGAACAAGAAAAAAGGCATAAAGTGAAATTTGGCTGAGGGTAAGCAAGTGGAAATAAATTACTATTATTTACTACCATAGTGACCTTCAACAGTCAAGATGACTATCGATAATTAAGGTGACCATTGGTGGTTGGGTGACCATCGATGATTGAATGTGACCATATGTAGTTGTTATGGGTTCCAAAAAGTGTTGTAGAAAGCTTGGACTAATGAGGTTAGTGATCAAGTATCAGATTTTTAAAGTTTTGGTTAGAGATGGGAGGTTAGAAGGTATGATGTAGAAGGGTCTGGGTCAAAAACTAAATAATCAAAACTTGAAAACTATAAATATACTTAATTGGTTATTTGATAGTTGGTAGCTAATTTGAGAGTGATTTCGGTAGATTAACGATACTTTTCCTAAAGAGAAATGTTGGCAGAGGTTCAGGTCTCTATCACAGTTTTTGACTTTCTAGAGGGAAGACCTGTAAAGAAGTTCTTGATGATAGAAGCTTTTGATGACTGTTGGTTGATACCTTGATTGCCTAATTACTAAAATTCTTGGATCTCTCTAAATAGATTGATCCTTTTTTTACCTCCTACTCCTCTCTTTTATATTCAAAAGAGATGGAGGTGTAGTGAAAAACATTACACAAATTTAATTGTTGATGCATTAGCTCATTGCATGAATTAAATTGTGATGTGCTTGGGTTCACACACAGACTGAGTTTGAGTGTTTAGGTGGTATCAACTTGATCACTAACAGTCATGGTGACCATTGGAAATCATGGTGACCATCGGTGGTTGAGGTTTGAAGGTCAAGTGGGGTGAAAAAGATAGGTTAGTGAGTTGGTTTACCTATTTATTAACTTGACTCAGGATCATAGTCAAATGTTGGGTAATGGTCTAATCTAGGGGTGTTTTGATATCTAGAACCATCATGTGTGGTTTTATAGTGTCTACAAAGGTTACAACCCCCTTATATGTTGAAATACTAGAATAACACTTATGAATACATCCACCCATGAACTAATGTCTTCAATAATTAATGATGGACCTCTGATTATCACTCTTCACTTTTGCTCATACTCAATCTATAAGAACACTATTATACTAATATATATATGACAAACAAGTCATACAAATAATCCTTAGTCTGATCTACTCTTTAAATCATCCATAGGGAACTATACCCCTCCTTCACTCATAATTTACACATACAATCCTCTCTCAAATCTCTCCCAAGTCTTACTGGTCTAGAAATAACCATCTTTGATTTCACTATTTATAGAGCAATCATGATCATCACCATCTTGGTCAGCCATTAGGCATGTCTTAACCCTTAAGGTAACTATATTATTGAGACATATCTCAATACAATTTTCATAGGTCAGCCATAGCATCTATGGGTCACCCTTAAGGAATTACACCTTTTAATTAGGCCCTTGTAGCACTTATAGGTCTCATGTGAACCCATTCACTCCTTTAGCACTTCATCAAACAAAAAAAGAACATAGAACCACTACCAAAAACATTGACCCATTCCATATGATCTATAGGTACCCCTTAAGTGCCAACAACCAACATAGTACCCTTCTGCTTAAGTACAATTTTCTCAAACAACATTTTGTGCACATAGTCACCATGAATGAATACACAATTGACTTATAAACCTTTGTTGATCCATAAACAAGCACCAACCCCATGCCCTTATAATTTTTACAAATGGATCCCTATAAGCAATTTAAAAATGCCAATATAATACTCTGTTAAATCAACTAGAAAATGCTAATGCAAATTAACAAGCACACTATGCAAATAAGTTGATTACAGAGTTTGGCCAATTGAATACATCTATGGGTTATTTTAAACTATTCCACTAATTAAAAGATTGTAAGTACATAAATTAACCCTTACAATCATTAATGGAAATATAAAAACTACAAATAATGTGCGCTCAGACCTTCAGAGGACTCTAAAAATGATCAACAAACTATCCTCTACCTTCCCAAAGCACTTGCATGGTCATCTCCCTTAGTTATCCATCAAAAGTGACTAAAATGGCTTCCAAAATTATGACAAATGAACTCCAAAATAGAGAAAAATAACACCATTAGGAGCATCTCTAAGTTTTGGCTCTTAGATCTCAGCTCTCAGGTCTGGCACTAGCTCTCTGAGCTTCTAAATAAACTCACTGAATTCCAATTCTAATGATTTTAAATGACCCTCTGACCCCTTTATCTACTTGTTATGGGTCTAATTTTTCTAATTGGGATGATTATCCAAAATATATTTTAATAAATTTAATAACTATCCCATACCCAATTTTAATGGGATTTTAAATTATCCCCCTTACAAAGGTGGGATTTACAAATATTAAAGGCTTTATTTTATACTTTTCAAGATTTACATGGCCTTTAATAAAATATTATTAAAAATCATTGAATGCTTTATGTTTTAATGCTCGTGTTTTTTAAAAACCATATTAAAGTGGCTTTTCATTTGCCACATAACTCTCCCACCATCGAAACGTCCATGTATTTATGGATATTAAATTTTTATGGCCTTATTAAGGCTTTTGATTTTTGTCATAAAAACATACCATGTAAAGTGGGCATGTAATATCCCATCTTTATGGGGTTTAAATATTATAATGGGCTTTTAAGTAATCCCATGGTGCCACGTTTTAATCCTTCTCATGGCCTTTTATGGGAAATGTTCTTTCTATCTTCCTCCATGTAGCCTTGGCCAATGGTATCGGGATATGTATGAGAGTGTCATTTATCAATCATTGATTGAATCACATTATGCCATGTGTCAGTTTTTACTTTCCATGCCACTTCACTTTATTGCCATGTCATCATTTTTATTAGGTTTGACCACAACTTTGACTGGCCATAACTTACACATATGAACTCTATTTTTTGAAATGTAAAATGCATCAAAAATATCTCAACGAGATCTAAACCATGGAACTGGTCTAAAAATGTTCCAAGACCATCAATTTTTATATTTTGACCAGCTTTGATCTCTTGTTGACCAAACTTTGACCAATGATAATTAGAGCATACAATGTCCATTTTTTGCACTCTAATAGTTACCAAAAAGATCTTAATGAGATATACCTAATGGAAAATAATTAAATAAAACTAGAGAACATATAAAAATATCATCCAAATCATGCCTCCCCACTAAGAAGGGTTTCTATCCAAAAAAAGTTATTTTTCACCCATAAATGTTGCTAATCATCTTTCTGCATCTCGCAAACACACAAGATCCATGAAATAGCATTATGGGTTAAATTAATACAAATTATTGATTAGCTTAATAAAAAAAATTGATTAGTAAAAGTTAGATAATCATTTGCCAAAATAGATAATTGTCCCTTGATACTTTGTGATACTACCAATCTTTGCAAACAACTATGATCCCAATGATCTATCACTGCCATCATAAACAATCAATTAGTTTAAAAAAATAGACACTTATTTTCCCAAAGAGGCAGCTATTCAAATGATACTTTGTGATAAGGCCAATCACTATAACTATAAAATTCACTAAACAAGATCAACCTGAATTAGACAACTTTAAATGCCAAGCATAGGCAAGTATCCATTGACCTTGTGAAACTACAAAATTTTGGGAAGAATAACAATGCCATTATCTTCCTCTAGAGTTAGCAGACTCTCAAAATGAATCCTTTGTTGTTGTAATGCCTCAAATAATCTCTACACATAACTAAGAACTTAGAATGTGTGTCAATGAGCTCCTGTGGTGTATGGCCTCAATGAGCCTCTACACAAAAACTTGGAATTGGCTTATAATGATCCCTTCTACTACATGGCCTCAAAGAGCCTCTACATAGAACTAAGATTCATATCACTTTCATCAACATCCTCCTCTACTACATGACCTCAATGAGCCTCTTCATAAAAATGGAGAATCGGTCACCTCCATTAATGTCCTCTTCTATTGCACAACCTCAACAAGCCTTTACATAGAAATGAAGAATCAAACACCTCCATCAAAATCATCTTCTATTACATGACCTTAATGATCATTTATATAGAAAATTCAGAATTGGCATATAATGATCTACTATGCTACATGGCCTCAAAGAGCCTCTACATAGAAAAGTCATAATTGACATATAATGATCTCCTCTACTACATAGCTTCAAAGAGCCTCTACATAGAACTGATATTTATAGAACTTCCATCAACATCCTCCACTATTACATGGCCTCAAAGAGCCTCTACATATAATGACATGTGAAAAAATGCCTCCAAATGGTGTCTATAAGCTTAGAATGCTTATACAAATGATCACCAAAAAATAGCCTTGAAAAACTCAGTGAAGGTAAACTATCTATACAAATGTCACATCCTCAATCGGTGAAATTTCCAACAACTACAAAAGATCACCAGGTGTAACTTGCATACCAATTTGTTAGTGTAATAGACATATTGATCATGCCCCATACAACTTGCATATACTTCTGTTAAATGGAATTTGTCTACCATAAATGTGAGAAGCTGATTTGAGTGTGATAAACCTATCACTCAAGTCTTCCCTATAGGTGACTCCACACAAAACAAATTTCCCTATTTAATGGGTCTTACAATGCATGTATATCCAAATCAGAAATAGTGCCCATATGGGTCTTTTGAATAATATGTAATAAAATAGTATATGTATACCAAAACTTTGCTCGTATGGGTCTTATTCATACATTCTACCTAGCACATTATTCTACTAGTTTTATTAAAAATATGAGCATATAAAATATGTAAAAATAAAAAATGCTCAAAAATCATTTTAAAATAAGTTGACATCTAACTATACCAAAATTTTATTACCACCTAATATTTATTACTAAAAATCAAATCCTCGGTGCAAGCTTAGCTTCCTCAATGGTCGCCTTACAGATCATTGGATGATCCCTCATGTGACTCATCCTCTAGATTAGGTTCATGATGGTCTCTTAGTGTATATGAATTTGAAGTCTCACTAAAATAACTGTGACAAAGTTGAGCAACATGCCATGTCTCAAACTAAACTATTTATCCATGATCTAAATGAAGCTTTATATCATCTCCATCATCTATCACAAATTCTTGCCAAGCAATGAGATAGAAATTCCCCAAGACAACCTCATCCATTTACAAAGGAATGACATTAATGGTAACCATGTCTATGAATCATCTCCCAACCATAAATCTCAATGTACAAAAGCATGTTGCCATACCTTGGATATTTCCATCCTAGGTACCAAGTGTCTTAGCGTGAGGTAGTGATGAAGTTAGAAAGCTAATTTGATGTACCACATCAACTGTCACATAGCTCACACCAATTTCCCAATCAAAATATGAGTATAATAAGCCATTTCTTTAAGCCAGTCCCAAATACCCTGTACTTCCATGTTAATGCATAAATAGAAGCTTACTAACACATGTGAAAACATTGTTAGCAACTGACAAGAACCACTTTGATACCAAAAATGATCTATAAATAATAACTAACCCCATACCCTTAAAATGTTTATAAATGGATCCCTATAAGTAATTTAAAAATGCCAATATAATACTCCATTAAATCAACTATAAAATGCTAATGTGAATTAACAAGCACACTATACAAAGAATTTGATTATGAAGTTAGGTGAATTGCCTACATCTTTAGGTTCTTTAAAACTATTCTAGTAATTAAAAGATTGCAAGTACATCAATTAACCCTTACAATCATTAATGGAAATATATAAAATGCATATCTACATGGGATATAAAATCCAATTGATGAAATTCCAATTGGGATGATTATCCACAATCTACTTTAATAAATTTAATAATTATCCCATACCCGATTTTAATGGGATTTTAAAGTATCCCCCTTATAAAGGTGGATTTATAAATATTAAATGCTTTATTTTAGCCTTTTCATGATTTACATGGCCTTTAATAAAACATTATTAAAAAACATAGAATGCTTTATGTTTCAATGATCATGTTTTTTAAAAGCCATATTAAAGTAGTTTTTCATTTATCATGTAACTCTCCTACCATCGAAACTTCCATGTATTCATGGATATTAAATTTTTATAGCCTTATTAAGGTTTTTCCTTTTTGGCATCGAAACATGCCATGTAAAGTGGGTATTTAATATCCCATCTTTGTGGGGTTTAAATATTATAATGGACATTTAATTAATCCCATGGTGCCATGTTTTAATCCTTACAATGGCCTTTTATGGGAAATGTTCCTTCCATCTTCCTCCACATAGCCTTGGCCAATGGTATTAAAATATGTATGGGAGTGCCATTTTTCAATCATTGATTGAATCACATTATACCACATGTTTGTTTGTACTTTCCCTACCAAGTTACTTTATTTCCATGTCATCATTTTTTATGGGTTTGACCACAACTTTTACTAGCCATAACTTGCACATATGGACTCTATTTTTTGAACCATAAAATGCACCAAAAAGCTATCGATGAGCTCTAAACCATGGAACTAGTTAAAAAAATTCCAAGACCATTAATTTTTCTATTTTGACCATATTTGAACTCTTTTTGACCAAAATTTGACCAATGATAAATGGATCATACAATATCCATTTTTTGCACTCCAATAATAGTCAAAAAGCTCTTGAGATCTACACAATAAACCATAATTAAATAAAACTAGGGAACATTTGAAAATATCCTATAGATCATTTGTTCATACCATATATGACTGGTCAAACCTTCATAATTCACATATATCATCCTCATGGAGTCTAAAACACTCCTTAATATCAAATTCATCAAGAGATATCAAAA
Source organism: Torreya grandis (assembly GCA_037957365.1). Classification (NCBI taxonomy): domain Eukaryota; kingdom Viridiplantae; phylum Streptophyta; class Pinopsida; order Cupressales; family Taxaceae; genus Torreya; species Torreya grandis. Next base: position 1,475,529 of record JARHVA010002348.1, on the reverse strand, counting down.
CAATATCAAAATAAGCTTTAACAATCTTCTCAGGTCACTTACATTTCATACATGCAAACACAATCATTGTTGACCCTTAATAGTTTTTACCATACACACTTTAAAATCTTCAAAACAGGTTTATTAGATGTGCCATGGAGGCCTCTTCATCTTTACTTTTTATACCATTAGAAAATTCATCCTAGATCAAAATTTATGGGAAAAATACCATAGACTAGTTTTTCCCTTTGTAAAATTCAAATATTCAAATGTCAATGGTCACAATTAAACCTCTACCACTTTACTTGCATCTCAAGTCCTCACTACTTAGATTAAATAAACACCATTTATCTTATTTTATGAATATAAAACTTTAACACATAGTCCACCAATGCCAAAATTCAAAACTTGAACATGTTTACCTCATCTCATACAATCTAGAAACTTTGACTCAATGCACTCCATCGATCTCTATGGATTAGTTAGGTCTTTATCAAGCAACACTCACCATTTAATCTTAATAAAAACCTATATGATCATGACACTTAGCACCATATTATTTATTCCTGACTTATTAGATCAACATTCTCTTTTGATGTTGCTCAAACTTTAACTTGTGCAAAAATGACCAAGTATGGGAACCTTGCTTATCTACTTGGAAGGCCAACTTTTCATAGTCATATCTTTTATCTCACTCACTCATATATTCTCAAATTTTGACCATATTATCTCCTTAGATAGGAGAATCAAATAATTTGAAAAAATACTCCTATAACCCTCATATGTGTGAGATATAATTAAATTAAAATTCTCACTTAGATTTTTCTACCACATAGCCAACTATGTCAAAAACTTGTCTGGAAGGCCAACTTTGAACATACATATCTTTTGTCATGCTTAAACACTTGACCTCAAAATTATCAAAAATCATCTAGGAACATAATTGAACAAACTTATATGATCATCATTTTCTGAAACACTCACACATGTGAGATAATCCACCATCAAATTCCTTACTCAACTCTTTCTTACATCATGCAAATTTGGCTATGCATGGGAAAATACTATCAAAAAGCTTGGGAGCCCAAATTTACACTTGCATATCTTTTAATTCACTTTGTAATATGATCTAAAATTTGGTGAAAATTAACTAGGGAATAATTTTATCATAACCATATGACCAACTCCCCTTGACTCATTCTCACATGGTAATAGTGATGTCATCAAACTATCTACTCATATTTTTTGCCACTAGACCCAAAGTGTCTAGATGAAAAATATGGATTACCAGATGAATTATACTTGTGAAAAAATATATTCAATCATCCTTGGCCATTGATATGACCCATTTCACATGATAAAATCACCATATGCATCCCTGAACATCTCTAACCATGCCAAAATTGAATATTAACCAAGCCAACTTCAATCACACTAGGACAAATGCATTACACACTTTTTCATTATCACTTGACTATCAAGGTACTTCATCTACTCACCAGGGAACCTCCATGACATCATTTATAATTTTCCAATATGTTCTTCCAAATTTTCTCCTAGACCTCTGATGAAATTTATCACTTTATCTACTCTTAGCAGATAAGATGCAATTGTTTCATCATCCTTCATTCTCAGGCTTTCAAACTACCTTCGGTGGGTCTAAAAATTTCAAACTTAACTTTGGTGTCTCCTTCATATATGGTATAAAAATTTTCCCAAATCCCTTTGGTTTTATCACAATGCATGACCTTAAAAATTTCTACTTCTGAAAGAAAACACAAGATGTCATTCAGTGCCTTAGAGTTATTCTCACTTGTCATTATACCAACTATATTAGTTGGTGGTGTAGAAGGTGGAGTGAATCCATTAAGAATATATTTTCATATGTCATATCCAAAGGACATTAGATATGTCTTAATTTTTATGCTCCAAAATACATAGCTAGACCCATTGAAAAGAGGATACTTATTGGTTGAGAAACCTCCTTGTACTTGATGACTAGACATGTTTGTGCTTCTAGGATATCATTTAAGCTGTTAGGCCTATTCAAAGGGCCAAAATTTGATACCAATTATTGGAAGTAAAATAGATGAGAAGGGGGGGGTGGGGGGGGGAGTGAATAATTGTACAAAAAAAAAACACTTGAATTATATCCAATCATTCATGAACAATGAATGAGCACAACACAAGAAATCACACATATGAGTGGGAAACACTAAAGGGGAAGAAAAACCACTATGATATATGAAAATTAACTACATTAATATAAAAAAATACCAAATTTTCTTGAGCACCAACTCAACTTAGAACACCAACCCTAATAAAGTCAAGCAACCACTTGACTAGGATTTAACAAGCACCTACTTGCAAGGAAGCACCAACTCCCTAAGTGACTCAACACCAAATAATACACCTCATGAATTTTTATCACCATACCTATGATATAATCTAATTTTATGGTCTCATTTAAATACCTCCTTATACTCTACCAAGTAATATTTTATTTGCTTCTATTGTATGCATTAAATAGGCCTAAATTACCTTGTATATATACTAAAGTCATGGTTATACACCACTTAATTTTATACACACCTTAAAACACTTAGTTTAGACACATAATAGGTCTTATAACATCTTATGAACATGATTAAAATTAAATTTGGACCCTTTTTTTGTCTACAACAACTCAATTATACCTCATTTCTATTTTAGGTCTCATGGAGAACTGATTGTATTAGGTTTATCTTTTTAACATCAAAGATTAATACTTTTGGGCCTAGATAACCTTTTCAAAAAATTTAAAAACATAAAATAACTTATTTAATGACCTATATTTACCTTATACATTATTTTTTAGACATGTATCCTTCGCTCATACCTTGATATCTCTTTTAGGATAAATTGTCTTATTAGGCTTGTGTACATCAAAAGTCTATTTTGAAAAAATGAAGCTTAAACATCCTTAAGATACTAAAATATAAAAAATTAACATGTATATAGGCTATCCATGACCTTAGGGTCATCAAAAAATTATTGGAAAAGTTTCACTCATGAGATAAAGGCTCAAGAATATCTTTGTAACTCACTCACTTGGAACTACCAATTTACCTCAAAAACCAATCATGGTGACTTAGACCTCCAACACCCATGTAGATAATTTTCATGAGTCATAATTCATGTAAATGTTCCTATGAGATCTCTATCACATCCTTATATATAAATATCATATATTCTAATGCCAAATATTTGTCTTGTAGACCAATTTATTGATCTTATATCACACAGTCTTATCTGAACTAGACAAATCATTTTGTGAACAACTTTTTCATCATATTCACTAACCTAAAAAATTATTACAAGCATAAAAATGAATTAAAATTCATAAATAAACTCTTCATGAACTTTTTTTCATCACTAGAACATGCTCAGACCCTCAAAACAATCTTCTCATCTCTGACTAGGTTTTTTACTATTTACAGCTTTAGGTTTGTCTGCAATTGGCTAACTTGGATGAATAAATTAGAATATTTGAAGGTGATCCATAAATTGTGTTTACCCCTTAGGATTTTAAAATATTTTACAAATTGATATTTAAAAAATGTGTTTAATAAATGATCAAAACTGAATCTTAATGTGTTTGAGATGGATTTAAAACTGATTATGAGTGTTTGAAAACTCATTCATTCCAACTACACATCTAAAAATGATCAATAGAAATTTATATAATTTCCCATAATTATCATAATTTAATTAAACTAAATCCATAGATTAAATAATTGATTAAAATCTATGGTAAAACTGAATGCAAAACAAAATATAAAGACATCAAAGTTGTTTACAGAGTTCACCCAAATGGGCTACGTCTCTAAGATTATTAAATAGAAATCCAATCCATTAAAATTATATTTTTAAGTAATAATAAAACTCAAAAAAACATAATGGAGTCTAAAAACCTAAAAAATCATGCCATCAAACCTTCAAAAAACTATGACAATACTCAACAATCATCATCCACCTTCCTAAAGCACTTGCAGAATCTCTTCCCAATATTCTCTATCAAAGCATCACTTAAATTTCTCAAAATTACATAAAAATAACACCAAATAAATATCACCAATATACCAAACTAAGCATCTCAGAATTTTGAAAAACTTCTTAGTTTACTTTGAGATCTGAAAATTCCTCTAGATTGGTAAAAAAATGCCAATTTCTATAAAATACCCCATATAAATTTTACACAATCATTTTAAATATCTTGTACAAATACAATTTCATGAATTTTATAGCACTTAAAATGATGTGGCATGTTGGTTATTCTAATTATTTATTTTTCCATAGATCATGATTTGAATCCTATGGTTGGTTTGTTTACCCATTCATAGATAAATATCCCACATGCATTATTTTGACATTACCCATTCACAAATAATTATCCCACATGCATTATTTTGAAACTTCACATAAGCCTTAAAAAAGGCAATCATCGATACATGTAATGTTTTTTGGGCCACATATTAAACTATTTTTCCTAAGTTTAGAAGCTATGCCAAACTTGGATGTTTGAACTCGGCATAGAGAGCATGAGTGACTTGTCTCGATCTCAATTAAGCTACCACAATAGTATTGTGACTTTGGGATAAATACGTGTTATTTGGTTTACATAATGGGATTATTATTCCCACATGCACCACATATAATACAAATAGGCATATATATATATAATCATTACAATGTTAATATGAATTAATGGAGGCAAAGGTACCCCTCCATAAAAAAAAAGTGTGTTGACCTTGGATGAGGGTCCCTACTAATAAATAACAGGGCCCATTTATCCAAACACGAGTGTCTAAGATCGAAGGAAAAAACAAAATACCTTTTTACAATTTTTACCATTTATTTTTGCATTTCCACATGTCACATGTTGATTGGTCCACTTGTCAACCATCCACATCACTATTTTACTGGGTTTGACCACAACTTTTATAAGCCATAACTTTTGCATATAAACTCAGAATTGGTCCATTCAAAATGCATCAAAAATATTGTGATAATTTATACACCATATAACTAGTTTAGACATGTTCCAAGACCATTCTTATATATTTTAACCATCTTTGACTATTTGTTGACTAAAATTTGACCAATGACAACTAGAGCATCTGATGTCCATTTTACAAGTTTTAATAGGCATTAGAAAGCTCTTAGAATGATCTTCAATTATGTACTAGTTTAGAGAGATCTTGGGAACTATTAAGGATAAAAATACTCTAGATTAAAATGGTAAAACCTATCTAGAAATCATCATAAACATTAAAAATGAGTCTTTAGCTTCTTCTCCCTTCCATTTTCTTTTCTTAACCAATACAACTTTTGAGAGCTATAAGAACTTATTGACAAATAAGCCAATATTTGTGATTTTATATCTCATCTAACTAACCACCACTACCTAGAGGTACATAGGAGACTTGAATACATGATCTAATAGTTTATCTAGGAATTTGAATCCATTTTGAGCTAATTTTAATAAGATATTTCACATCATGTCCTTATTAGGGTTTTAGGGAGGTTTAACACATGTTTTGGTGTTAAAAATTATTCATAAATTATTTCCCCTTGAATCCAAAACTAATTCCTAGAGATATTAACTAGGACCCTTCCCCATCTCTCCATAATTATCTCAGATTCTTATGTAAAGGTTACATGTGCCAGCAAATGTCTAAAAGTGCTTCTTGGGTTTGAGACCTCATTCTGTGAGCTCAAGAAAGCCTAAAATAATGTTTCATGAAAATTTTATTCAAGTTTTGACCTTAAACTTGTGATCATGTCTGACAAAAATTATCTGACCTCTTTCCATTCTCACATGTGTATACTTGCCCTAAAATCTGAGCCTAATGTTAAGAGAGGCCTAGGTGTTGGCTTAGTCTGAAGGTCTTACCCCTAAAGGCTCACCTTGAAACTCTCATAAATGTTTCAATTCCCCACATACATAATAAAATAGTTCCATACAACCTTCACATGCCTATATTCATTCATTTTCATACACATACCCATTCATGTCATGACTAGGCTTCCTACGCAACTTTGACATCAATGACTTGTACCTTCATGCAACCATAAGGCATTAGTTTCCTTCAAATTCACTCTTTCTCTTTCTCTTTCTCTCATGATAATACTCTCTCAATGACCTCAATGGCAATGCTCTCTTAATACACATTGTCACATCACATACTACCAAGGGCTTAATAACCTTTGACATCAACCTTCTTAAGTGCACCTTTGACATCAATGAAAATAATAAAAAATAACAAGGCCTTGAATGTGCTTTTGAACTTTACCATGAGGATATCAATACATATGTTGTAGTGTAGCTAATGAAAAATAATCTTTGAATCTACTAGCCTCAAAGATGATATCCGTAAAAGGAACTCTTCTTATTCTTCTTCGTATCTTCATCAATTCCCCACTATAGTTGGTAGGATACCTCTTACTTTTCTGGTTTATCTGGTACATGCTTGGGGAGACATAGGGGTGAAACCTTATGGTAAGTGACCATAGTCATGATGTAGTTAGGATACAACTAGTAGTCCCCTCTATCCATCAATGTGTAGGTAATTATCTTAGATACCTTAGGTAGAGGGGATTCATGAATGGTCCTCCACACTTGAGGGTATACATCATTTTCAATGAAAGTTATGTTCTTGGTATAAGTATATATGTACATAAAATAATGAGTCACATATATGGTTTTTAATGAAATCTAGAGCTAGGTTATAGAGTGACCCATTATGAATATAAATTATGCCTAGGATAGTAGGTAAAGTATGACATCATATATAAATAAACCCCTAAAGGCCTCATATCCTTGTGTATTACTTGATCTTGCATATTAGCACTAATTACTTCATCCAGAGCAAATGTTAGCTCTGAGTTCATTAGTAAATATAGCATTATAACCCATTCAAGGTGAAGGAATTCAATGCTGGGGTAGCCTTATAACCAATTTAGGAGGTCCATCCCAATATGGATTCCCATCTAAAACTTAGTTATAGGCACTGACTGCTTCTCTTTTATGCCAATGGTCTCCCTAATAATTATCCACTTACTTAATGTTTTATCAATTGAGTTCTCCTTTTTCCATATAACCACCATGTGTGAATCATATGTAGCATCTAAGATAGGTATGGATAAATACATCTATAATACATATCTTGAGATATAAGTTATGATGGTTTTATGCTCTAAGTGGTGTAAGAATGCACCCCCAGTCACTTTTCCAATGAATAATAGGTCTCATAGGAGGTATATGCATGGAATAACCTCTATCTTGGCCACTAAAAAATGCAATCCTTATCGCTTGAGATGGAGGAGGTTTGTATCCAATTTTATTTTAGTTGTTGTCAAATTCTCCTCATGAGTGTGTGCTTCCACCTGATGAATGACTTCCCACAATGTTGAAAAAATGAGATAGTCATTATTAAACACTGGTGGATCAAAGATAGTGTCTTTGTACTTGATTGAATCCTTAATGGATAATATATACTATGGTAGGGATCCTCTAAATGTCTTGTATGAGGACTCCATAGCTAATTCACTAGGATAACAATGTTGTGGTTCTTTAATTTAGTGGCTCAACTCTTTTGGATGTACTTTAGGATCAAAACGTAGGTAGTTAGGGCTTGTTCTCAAGGAGGAAAGTGATCGCAGAGTTCATGTTCAAACCAATTAGGGAGGAATCAATTCAAAATATATTCAATAAAATGCATTATTTTTATACATAAAAGGTAGGATTTAAAAATCTTATGGGAGATTTGGTTAGGAAAAATCAACTAACAAGAAAAACAACTAACCTAAAAAATAAATTAATTAAACCATAATATTTTGGATCATTAAAAATAATCCAACAAAATACACCTTGATCCAAAGTGGGATGACATATGAATCCACTAGAGAAATGACTTTGAAGTGATCAAAGGATCTCTATCACAACTGTAAGTAGTGCACTATACCTTTGGTACTAACCAAAAATTGATGTCACTCCATAAAGAATCCCACCCCTACACATTGTGGAAAAAAATGGATAATGAACATGATCAATTTTTTTTCATCCTCGATGATCATCATACCATACTAATTTGGAACATAATCAAGCATGTCTAACTATATCAATCCATATAAGGTCCCACACAAGAACCTATCCAAGTGACAAACCTGTACTTTGTATGACACATCTCCCTAATGTCCAAAAAATGTTGATGACCTTTGATCAACACTAAATTTTTTATCAACCTCTATCAAATCATACTGTCATTGATGACTAATCAAGAACAACAAATGCAATACATTATCCCCTATCAGATGAGAGGTGAGAATTTATACATCAAGAGAAATAAAATAAAATAAAATAATATTTTTTGCTCCATATCATGAATATAAAGTATGGAAATCCAAAAAATTAACTAAAGGAAAACTAAAAAATTAAATTAAACAAGATGATGTAGTTAATTTGTAAATGTTTTAGAATGTATTTTAATTATTATGACATCAAGATCTAATAAATCATCTGTTATTTGATATTTTATAGAGATGTCATAGATTTTGGTGCCTATTATATGTGTTATGGATACCATATCTATTGGAGCAATTAACAGACATAGATAGGGATTGACTAGTTGCCTTGGGCTTAAATGACATTATGGAGATGAGATAGATCCCTCTAAGTGTTGATCTCATTGTCATGTTTGTAAAAGCATGGGAAATATTGACCAACACTTTTTTATTGGAGTGCATGGGGATACCAAAAAGGTGTCTATTACTTTATAAGGCATCCATGCATTACTTGAACTTTCGATAGGCAAGACACTAATGATTACTGATACACCAGAGTCAAAGGATGAGAAATGAGCCTTAGCCCAATGGGTGACAATCTTAGATAGAGTATACCCTAGGTTATGTATGATCTTGTTCAATGTTTATCTTATGCCTATTATAAACATTTAAAAGGCTATGATAAAATTGGTGACAACATGAGTGTTGTGTCACATGTCATATGGTAAGGTACCATTGTATACAATAGCCTTATGCCAAGCAATTTTGGACCAAAGAGAACTATATAATTTTGGTTATGTCATTTGGGTCTATTTCATGCATGATATATATGGGATGTTATCCTAGGGATATAATATGATGGGATCTCTTATACTTTTGAGCACATGGATATATGAGAGGTTCCATATGTATTAACTAATTGGGTTTCTATATGTGATTGATGATAGGTTACCTCGAGTCATTTGATGGAGGTAATACCATGTATCATAGGTCATGACCCATGTTCTATCAATGCATACTATCACATGAGGTAGATATTGTGGTATCCATACATTCACATAGCTTCCATATGGCTTAGTTGGGCTACTATTACTATAGGTTTGGTACTTGTGTAGATTAAGAGCCACTACACATTATGGGTGGATATTCATCCAGTGGCTCATGTACCTTGACATCTAGGACTTCCCCATTTATTATATCCTCTATTAGTTATAGATTAATGGGCATGACATGCTAGAGAGATGAGAGGGAGAGGAGGTGGAAGGTTACCTTTAGAGATACTAGTAACCAGGCCTATATGCACTTGACCATGGGTTAGTCAAGCAAGATATTAGGAGATTTCAAGGCTAGGAGGATATAACATGGATTTGGATGATGGGGATGATGGATCATAATAGGAACCATAATATAGGTAAAAAATATCACCATGATCTCATCAAAATAGATACACTATCAACATGAAGAGATGAAGTCACTAGTTGTCACACTAGGGAATCCAATAGTGGTTCAAGGACATAGTTGGTCCATAGAGATACCACTAAGGAGAAAACCATGATGGGCTTAGGTGGTGACTCTTATATTTGTATTGGTGTAGAGTTAACTGATGGAGGAGGTGCTCAATAGGCTAATAGATGGTGAGACTATGGTCGATGATACTTGCACTAGTGAGAAATGTTTTAATTTGGTATAAGTTTGAGATATATAACATTAGTTGTATTATTTATTATTGTAGATGTGTGTGTGTGTGTGTGTGTGTGTGTGTGTGTGTGTGTGTGTGTGTGTGATGTAATTCTTATCTAGTTTTTTGTTTGCAAATATTGCTATAGAGGAGGCCAAATTGGTATCCCTAGTTATGGATGCACATCATGACATTTTGAATGGGGTGTTATCACCATACGACCCTACCACATTGGATGATCTTGTGGTTTAATCTACCATAACTTAGGAGGGCTAGTTTAGACTAGTGGGATAGGTTGTATAGTAGCTATAGGATTGAGGTGATGGGTTATAGCCACCAGTAAGGGTTAGAGCTAGAGAGGCTTAGGCCTTGTAGGCCTTAACATAGGAGCAATCCATACACATGGTGTCTACCATTCATCTTGGATAGGTATAGGCCTAGGTGGCTAATCTATAGGAATAGGTTATTGACTTGAGATCTCAGACTTCCTATTTACACTAAACTATTCAGAGGAGTCAGTCACAAGCATCCATGGATAAAGTGGCTAGGCCACAAGATAGACATGATGGAACACAGTCTAGAGTTGTAGCTATTATATTTTTTCCTTTGTATTGTATAAAGACAAGATGTGTGTGTGTGTGTGTGTGTGTGTGTGTGTGTGTGTGTGTGTGTGTATACACACACACACACACACACACACACACACACACACACATATATATATATATATACATATATATATATATATACATATATATATCTATATATACATATATATATATATATATATATATATATATATATATATATATATATATATATATATATGTATCTATATATATGTGTGTATGTGTGTGTGTGTGTGTATATATATATATATATATATTGATTTTGACATTTTCATTGATATCATGAATTATACTTGGATTTGAATGTGGATTCATGGATATATTTCCTTTCTAGAACATGTATTTATCTTTTGTTGTATATGCTATGGTATCACAAGCATCCATGGATAAAGTGGCTAGGCCACAAGATAGACATGATGGAGCACAGTCTAGAGTTGTAGCTATTATATTTTTTCCTTTGTATTTTATAAACACAAGATATATATATATATATATATATATATATATATATATATATATATATATATATATATATATATATATATATATATATATATATATATATATTGACATTTTCATTGATATCATGAGTTATACTTGGATTTGAATGTGGATTCATGGATATATTTCCTTTCTAGCACATGTATTTATCTTTTGTTGTATATGCTATGGTAAATATGTGATTTATGTTTTATTTTCTATCATTATGTGATACACATTAATAATTAAAAATAAAAAGGCAAACATGATTTGGAAAAGTATAAATTAATCAAAACAAATATAATAAACTATATCACGACTGAAAATGTGTAATAACAAAAGATGAATAAATATACTAAAACAAAGATGGTAAAAAGGGTAAAAAAATGTTTCCAAACCATGTAAATATTTTCACCAAATTAAAACAAATTAAAATCATACTATATCATGCTAGAAAGTATAAAATTATTGTAATAAAATAGGAGACACATGAAAATCAATGGTATAAAAAATAGAATAATTAAGTCAATCAATCATACTAAATCAAGATGGGAAGTATGAAAAAAGACAAAATATAAAAAGGGATTAAATTAATCACACTAATTCAAGCAGTGAAGTACAAAAAATTTAATAAAATGGTTGTAAGCATACATGCAATTGGAAAATAAAGAAGATAAAATTGAAACACTTATGAAATAAGCATAAAACATACTAAATCAATATGGGAAGTATGTCAATGACATTTAACTCATTATTGAACACGACTTATTTCAAGTTTGATATATTTAATTTCATTATAGATTGGTTATAATATGAATTAGGTATAGGAATATTTCATGATGAGGACCTGGTCCTATCCATGGTATTACATTGCAATCACAAAGGGGACACCAATGAGGTGGAAACAAATATGGGAATGATTCAAAAGATGTTTTTAATTTGGTAATTTATGAGGAGGGTGTAGTACTATCCATGGTATTACACTACAACTCACAAAGGGAAACACCAATGAGGTGAATGGTAATAATGAAATGTTTAATTATGGTAATTTATGAGGAGAACTTGGTCTTATCCATGGTATTGCATTACGACTCACAAATTGAAACCCTAGGGGGAAATGATTAGTTAAAATAATAATAATTCCCAAGGGGAGATATTAGGAATGTTATAATGAAAGAGGAAATGTAAAAATCATGAAATAGGAATATATGAAAATACCTTAGGAATCATGAGGCATACTAGGTACACAGTAGAGACATGAAGAGTCTAGTGACCATAAAAATACAAAGGATACCTAGTCATAATAAATACAAAGTTGTATAGGAAAATAGGTGAGATACTAAGATTAACTCATGCTAGTCATATGAATAAGAAAATTAAAATGGACATATCTTCCCACAACATGTTCCCCATTCTTTAGGACCTCTTACAAAGTTATTAGTCTACTATGAATATTGCATACTTGTGTGAGAAATTAGTTAGCACTAAAATATTTTTTTATTTTCCTATCCCAATCTACTAGCCTATCATACCCTAATGGACCTCAACTCTATCATGAGTCCAACCATGGAGATTGAGCTTAGGTTAGGAATAGGATATGTGATATGAATCATTAATTTTAGTGTGATTTGACTTTTGAATTTGTATGTTGTCTTTTGTATCATTGCCATTTGTTTAAATGATTTATATTTTAATTTTTTTTATGGATTTTATGATTCCTCCTCCATAAAGATTTGGAATAAGCAACATGAGTGATATAAGTGATACACACAAATGAGATTTAGTCATTGGTTAAAGAAAATTAAGCATCCAAAGATATGATTGACTAAACACATAGGCTTACATATGAACCAATATGTAATCTCAAGTTTCAACCATATGTATATTTAGTATATGAAAGGAATATAAAGGAATAAAGGGAGATCCAAAGTAGATTGGAAAATATAAGTACAATGAGACATCTTGTTTATTAACTAATCATATGATAGAGAAAGATTACTAAGTGGATCAAGGTTCGTATAACCAAGTCATAATAATAATTATCTAAGTTTTTAATTAAGATAAGATAGGAAAAAATCATTGTAAATTAAAATAAATCCATGAAATAAGTGAACTCACAAACATAAGTGTGCAATCACAAAAAGAATGATAAGAAGCCATAAGAAAGAGGATAGTAAATTAAACCATATAAAACACATAAAGAATAATATAAAGATACATTTAAAATAGATAGGTGAAACCAAATTTTACACATATTCAAGTGTATAATATATAAAAATGGATCACAAATCTAATCCAAAATCATAATGAAGAAAATTGTGAAATAAAACCATGATGTGTTTTCAAGTATTGATAAATTTGTCCACAAATATTATCCATGACATCTAAAATTTCTCTATAAACCATATCCTAATGGTAGCTAGAGTCTCATCAATCCTCATGAAAATATATGCAAAGACTTCTTTCTAAATCTTATCAACACAAAATTAAGGGTAGCTAAAGGATCATGCTCATGAGGGATCTTCTTCATATGATACTCAAAGAGTGGAATAGGTGACTTAATAGGAATGGTATCCATAAGGTGAGAATAATTCACCACTAGTGGAGAAGGAGGAACCACATGTAGAGAAGGAGGTGTCATTGATGAAGAAGGAGGAGCCTTCTTACGTGGATAACCTATGGAAGGAGGAATAGTTGGTGTAGGTTATGATTGAGGATGATCATGAAGGGTGATGTTAAAGAATATAGAAAAGATTGGTATGATGGGTACTGCACTAGTGCTAAAGATAATATACCTCCCCATATTTAGGGATATATTCAAGTAACAACTTAGTAGGAGGTATAGCTTTGTCTTTGGGCTGAGCAATGGTGGGATGCAATGTGTCAATATAATGAAAAAAATTTAGGCAATGAGTAGAAGAGTGGTTATGTGTCTCATGGAAGTAATAGATAGACTTGTTAATGGAATTTTGGGGTCTAATAATAGAATATGTAGAAGGAGAAGTTGGGTATGACTGATATAATTGATAGTCTTTGGTCTAATGCTCGACAACTTTTTGGATATCACAATAAGGTTGATTAGCCCATTAGGTGGGCATGGGATCAAGTTACAACAAAGGAAAAAAGACATCATCAATGGAGGGTGGGGATTAAAAAAACCATACTAGGCTCATCTAAAGGATGAGTATAAATAAGATGAATCTCATATAAAGGTAGAGCAAGAGTAGAAACCAAACTAGGCTCAGTTGAAGGTGAGGCTGGTTGCACAAAAGGCTTAAGAATAATATATATCATCTCTTATGAAAGTAAAATATAAGGATTTTGGTATCTATCAAAGTGGTAAGGAATGATCATGGCATGATCCATGAGCATGATTACAAGAGGATATACTAAATGTGGATCTATACCATGTGATCACTCTATTTATAGCATATAAAAAATAGGAATAAGACTATAATTAGGCACTATAAAGGAAGGAATGCTAAAATATGAATGAAAAGATGGAAATAAATAAGTTTGATATCAAATAATCTATACATTTCTAGCTTGGAAAAGTCCACATAAAAATAGGTCATATAAATCATAACCATCATCATAGTTAGGGGTATGCAATTTGATGATACATGCAGGTATGACCTTATCATCATAAATCACATGATGGATAGAATGTCTAGTCTTGGTTAATACTATAGGTATATCATCGATAGGAGGTTGATAGGATAGATGTTTAAAATTGGTAGGAATTTGGATGATGATATGAGGGGATAAATTAGAATTTTTGATATTGAGGATAATATTGATTGGCTCATCATCTTCAAAATCTAGGAGGTTAGGTGGAATGTTCCTGATGATTTCAAGGTGACCATTATAACCTCGAGTAGAATATATAGGATAATTAAAGGGTTGAGATTCCCTAAATGGGATACTAGGCAAAGGTTCAAGGGTAGGAATTTTGAAGAAACCATAGTCTTAGAATTGTTCAAAATTTTAAGGGTTTGTGTCTCATTGGATCTTGTAAATAACACCATTATAGAGGAATTTGAAGCATTGAAATGCAGATGAGGCAACTTCACTCATACAATGATTCCAAGGTCTACCAAGTAATATGTTATAAGAGAGGGGAAATTTAAATATCATAACTTTCACATAGATAATGACTTGAGGGATAGTAATGGGAAGCCACATATAACCTATAGGAGACATTTTCCTTCTATCATATCCTTGACATGTGCTACGTGTTAACTTGAGATTGCATTTAGAATATCCAATTTTTTTAATGAAATAAAGGGAGGTAATGTAAGTACCTAAAACCTCATTAATTAAGGCATGATTAACTTAAATATCATGTATTTATATGCTAATGAATAGAGGATCATCCACACAAAGTATAATCTCATCAAGAATCATGAAAGTGATAGAAAAATTAAGGGAAAGAAAAGTGCCCATTTTTTTATCAACATGTATGGACATGTATTTACATTATTGAAAGATACTATCTTAAGATCCAAATAAAGTAACTTCATGCCCTACTATAGGAAGACAAGAGATGTTCATTTCAAATAATAATTGCATTAGATAGTTTTGATGATAGGGGAAGTTCTTATTAATTTGAGGAAAGGTATTTTAAATGGGAGATTAGAAAGTTATGTAATGCATTCCCATTAATCGTAACCCATGGGATGATTTCTAGATATAGGCACATAATGTTGCAAGAACTCTTATGAAGGAGGTTTGTAAGTGTAATTAAACTTGCATTGATAAGGTGTAGTTGGTTTAGGTTGAGGAAAAATATGTTGATTGACTTTAGGTATTGGCATTTCAACATCATTAGTTGCATGACAAAAAAATTTAATGAGCATATGAGTGCCTATTGTAGGTTGAGATGGTTTAAATTGGTGCATGAGAAATTCTTATCACTTAGCTTGGTCAAGGGTTTCTTCAAAAGTTTTTTTAGAGAGATTCCTAACCCAATATTATAACTTGGGGTAGAGAGAATTAATGAATATGTGGAAGAGGTTTTCATCTAGCATATTATGATCACATTTGATAAACAAGTTCTTACACCATTTGATGAAGGCTTCTGTTTTTTTTGTTTCAAATTGTTTACAATTTATAAAGTGAGCTAAGTTATTATCAAGAAGATCACTAGTTTAGAATTATTTTACTAATGAGTTAACCAAATCTTCAAGGCTAGTGATATAATGGTTTTTCATTTGATTGTACCAATCTCAAGCATCTCCTAAGAGTATTTTAGCTAATAGTTTAGTAGCAATAAAGGTATTAAGTTTGACCCAATCTTTATAAAGGTTACTATATTGAACTAAATCTATAAATAATAATAAATAAACTAATAATTAAATCTTAATCTAAGCTAAATTCAACATAAGATAAAGTAACAAACAAATAAAATAGTAAACACAAACTTATACCTTAAATATGCAAGTTTATTCCATTGTGATATAAACTTTATTTTCTCTTCAAAAATGTGGTTTCTCAATATTTTAATGTAAAGGAGAATAAGTAGAGCTTTGGTACAAAAAGGGTTTTTGGATGCTTTGATTCAATTGTGAATTGGATAGCACCTCATTAGCATAAGTCAAGATGATGAAAATGATAGTTTTCATGCTTTTTTTTTTTTGAAGAAGAAGAAGATCAAATAGTGGAAGATTATATATATATTTTAAATGATCCAATTAATCTATGGTGGATAATGAGTCCTCATACATGAGGATTATTACCATTTTAAATGGTTGAGACAAGTATGGGAATGGTTAATTAAGTCACCATGAATGAGTCAAACTTTTTGAAAAATTAGGGAATGACTCAAAGGAGGTTGAAGAAGCTATGGGTTTGGTTGGGGCAAGTCAACATGTGAGGGAGAATAAGGTGGAAGATGTTGGATAAAGTGTAAAATCCATATTTAATATTTAAATAATGATTTAAAAGTGTGCAAAATTGATTAATTTTAAATATTCAATTATTTGAATTTTGAGGGAGATGTCATGAACTATATTAAGAAGAATGATTAATAGGTTTTAGGTGACTTTTAACACTAAATGTAATTTAGGTTTCTACATTTTCCCCTCTTTGAAATAGTGTTGAGAAGTAATATTATTTATAATAATAATAAAATAAGTAGAGAATTGATGATTAAGGATAAAAACATTTCCCCAAATGAATGAGAATGAGTGTGATGACACCCCCTCAAGGGTTTGTGTGATAAAACGGACAATACTCAAAATTGATGAAAAGAGGAAAATGATAAAGTGATGTGATTTAGACAAGAAATAAATCAATTTAATGTAGAACTGATGTAAAACTTATAATATTTAGGTTATGTAAATAGGTTTCCCCTAGTTGATTAAAACTAGAGTATTAATTGGAAAAATAATATGGTGTACCATTCAAAGATTACACACTTAATGTTTGATAATGATGTAGGGGTACATTAAGAAATTGTGGGAATGATATATCCTAGTGATAATAAGTTATGGATCTAAAATTAGAAAAATATGTTGAGTTTCAAATTATAATGAAAAATTTATGCAGATTGATTATTTCAATATTTTTAGATAAATTTGTAATAGGTTGAGTAAATGTATAATGAAAATTGAATCAAAATGGATGAAAAATGAGTACAATCAAGGGATGGGGGAATGTAATAAATGAGGTATAAATATAAATATGAGATTAGAGGTGAAGAAATTAATTTGTGAAAATTTGATTGTCAAAGCTATTTGCTAAGAGAATTCAATTGGAGAGATTTGCTCTAAGACCTTGGAGAAAAACGAACTACATTTCACACCACAAGCACCATGCAGAGTAAGTGAGAATATTTTAGAGACCTAAGAGGAGAGTGCCTCTGGTAAGTGATATTTTGTTTTTAGCTTTTTGCATTTAATGTCAATCATTATGGCTTAAAGTAGGTATACATGAATTCAAAGATGATCTATCTATGAATTCATTATAGTGAACTATGAATTTATCAAACTCAGAAGAGAATTCATAAAATAGGGTGTAAAAATTAAATTAGGGGAAGAAATTAGTATAAATTACAATTTCACACTTTAGCAGATGTGAAATCATACAATAGAGAAGCAAAATCATAAGAATGGATCACAAAATTGTTAGAATGAGGTGTGAACTCATATTAGGGAACATTTTGAAAAGGGAAGTTCTAAATTGAATATTTTAAGAGTAAAATTGAAGAAGTTAGTAGTGAAAATGTTTATGAGAGAAGATAAAACATGAGATTAAAGAGGAAAATGAGAATGTAGAGAGGAGAAATAAATGAAATGAGGTTATCATAGGAATAACATGATTAAAAATGTTGATTTTGTAGTGGTTTTGATTTTTTGAATGTTTTTAATAAAATTTTAGATGGAATATTATGCTGAGAAATAAAATCAACTTAATGCTAATGTGTTTGTTTATAGGAGGTATTACTAGTGCTAATGACACATAATCAAAGACTAGGTGTATTGGAGAGGATAAATATCTTCACATCCTATGAGTTTAGGTGATAGAGGCTATGGGTTTATCATATATTATGAAAATGCCAAAGATATGAGTGGACAGGGATTTATCAACAACACTTGTTGAGAGATGCCATAGTGAGACAAATATGATTCACTTGCTGACAAGGGAGATGATAGTTACAAAAGAGGATGTTTATCTAATTCTTTATATTCTGATATGAGAGAGATGAGTATGAAGAAAGGTCCATAGAAGACTATACTATATAGGATATTTAGCATTGTATTGATTCCTAATATGAGGGGCAAAGTCGATGTATATTATAGTACTAAATTAGAGATGGATTCCATGACCATTATTCTTATGGTTATTTTTAGTGGAATTATACTACTTAATAAGAGCAAGAGATTATGTCTGATTGGGTTATTAGATGTGATCAAAGATATGATGGATATGGGTGAGGGGTTTTCATGGGGGACATGTATATTAGCATACCTATACATAGACTTAAATCATGTAATGTATATACATGGGAAGGAGATTGGGCCTTCAACATTACTACAGGTATGGTGTTAGGAGCACATTGTTATAGAGAGGCTAGTTAGGCACATGAGAACTCAGTCTATAGATGAGCCATTAACATATAGATTGTATATGATTATTAGGAATAATAGACCATACTTAGGTGATCTTGAGTTATATAGGAGGGCTATTGATGAGATAGGTGATGACTAGATCACTTGGAAACCTTACAGAGAGATTGTATTTTAGTGGCCACATGATTATTTACATATGGCCTATATGATGACTTAGTGTTAAAATATTGGGACACATGACTACATTATTGAGAGATATCACCCAAGTAGGGTGATGATTTATTTTGGGGTTAGGAAGTACATTCCAATAGGGCCACACATTTTTTTGTGATTAATGAGTATAGAGCATAGTGGGGGATGAATATTGATCTAGAGATAACCAATCATAACTGATAACAGCTATAGATAGTGAGATGGAGTGATAGCAGAGATTTGATCGATGTATGGATAATGGATGACTATGTATATTGGTTGGCATAATAACTTTCATTGAGATTAATTGCACCATATGTACCACTATAGACATCAAGGTAGAGCCTAGTTGATAACCTGAGTAGGTAGCCATGAGGTACTAAATGAGGAGCCTAGATTAAGAGGGTTTTTATAAGAGACATAGGATGATCATGAGCATGAGGTAGAGGACATGTGATGGAGATTAGTCAGTTACATGATGTCAAGATTATTGAGATGGAGTATGTTGAGATTTTATAGGAGGTAAGGGTAGATATAGATGTGGATACATATCAACATGTGCAGAAAGAGCATTGGGATAGAGATGAGACTCCACTAATGGTTATTAATATTGAGGGTGATAGAGATTGGGATGACATAGCTATGATAGCATCACATGATAGTCATAAATATAAATGGGATATTACTAGTTCTTTATATGCTACTTGATCTCAAGAGGAGTAGGGACTGATTGATAGACTACATGAAGAGATCAGAGCTCAAGACAAAGAGATATATGGGTTACACGGGGAGGTATCTAGATTATAGAGATTTGTAGATAACATAAGGGATCAACCATCTAAGATTATATGATTACAGTCTAAGGTTGATAGGATATAGGCTATAGTTGAGCTTATGGAAAGGGATGGTATGGCTACAGTAGGTGGATTTGTGACATATGATGTGGAAAATTAGATTCTAGATCATACAACATTGACACAACACTATAGATAAGAGAGAGACACTAGTAAGATAGAGATAGTAGAGGATTAGATAGAGTGATGAGGGTAATGAAACATGCCACATATTATAGGAGCTTATATGAGGAGGTTATTTCATATGCATAGAAGGCACCATCCTTGAGGGAGTATTCTATTAGGCAATCTACATCAAGGAGATCAATATAATTGATAGAGTTAGAGAGGTCAGTTAGGCAGGATACATATTGCATTATGAGTCTACTATGAACCACATTGTGATGTGATGAGCTATTTTTGAGACTAGATACTCCATTAAATGGATAGGGTGAGCCATGACATAGCATAGTGAGGATGGGTTCATCAATGTATACATATATTTGAGATGTATATTTTTGTATAGACACACTTGATTTTGAAACCATCCAATGTCCATCCACATAGTACAAAGTATCATAAAAATCATGAATATATATATATATTCATGATTTTTATGATAATTTGTACTATGTGGATGGACTTTGGATGATTTTTCATATTTACTTACTCATGGTTGATGGATATACAGATATATAAAGAACTGGTTATATTTCTTACATTTTGATTCACACTAGCATTTTATTAAATCTTTCTCAGCATATTAATATGGATTATGACATGTATGATTTTATGAATAATGAGGTGAGATAGATTCCTTATTCTATTTTTTTTCATTGCATTATATTTTCAATAATAAAGAGTATTGAGAAACTTGGTTTTGAATATAGTAGAAAACATATTACCACCAATGATATTGAATAATCATGATGAATGTTGATGTTTTAGGCAAATGAACTAAAAAAAGAATAAATTATGTAAAAGCAAAGTATGTCATGATATAGAAAAACCATAACCATAATATGATGCATTTCTCAAAATAATCTTTTCAAACATACATAAACAATTAAGATTTGAAAACAACATTAATCTAGATGATGCAAATACGCCCCAAAAAAGATACACAAATAAATAAACAAATAGTAATCATTATAAATATAAATAATTGACATGGACAAAGAAAATAAAATTAAATAACCATGTGAATGTTTAAGGATTAAAAAATGGGTCAATAACCACCTTAATGGCTAGTTAGGGATAGAGGGAAGAGAATAACCAAATTTAATGGTTAGGGATAAAATGGATAAATAACCAACTTAATGGATAAGGATAGAAAAATATAAAATATCCAAGTTCATGGCTAAAGATATAAAAAAATAATACAACAATCAAAACAAACAAGGGATCGAGTGGGAAAAGTTGTAACCAAAGACTTAACATCATAAGCTATATTTTGATGATTGTATCGAGGAGAAAGGCTAAGTGCCAAAAATCAATGAGGAAGCAAAAGGATAAGCTAATTTATTCTCAAAGAAATGGATGATGGGGAAGATGGTGGTTGAGCTAACCCTAGAGACCCTATGTCTCTAAGTACTACCTACATAATCCACCCTAGACAAAGTCCATGTGAGGATATCAGGCTAGATGTAGTTATCCCAATATGGGAAGTGATGAGAAAATGTGTGATTGATGAATCATTTAAGTGTTGGATGAAAAAGATGTGTGAGTGACCCACCTAATAATGAGTGAATGATGTGGAAGATAGATAGAATGGTAGATGTGTTATGGTAAGTGTACAACATTTTTTGGGGATTTTTTTAAAATCTTTTATTTAATTTTTTAATTTTTTAATTTTTAAAACAAGGAATATAAAAGACATTCTCTATAATGAACAAGTTTGTAGGTCCACATGTATGAGTATAAAACCTAAACTAGCATGTTATAGGATAAGCAATAAACAAGTGAGACAAAACTATACAATGAACTAATGAAACATTTCCCCCCCAAGTAACTAGGGTAAATATAGGTAATGGTTTATAAATGGTTCCAAAAATCTAGTTTTCACCACGGTACTTGCCCAAAGTGCTAGTAAACTGGTTTTCACTTTTGGATGATATATGTGGGTTTTCTTGTTTCTTTTTTTATTTTTTTATTTTTATTTTTATTTTTATTTTATTTTTTGAACACCTAGGATACCAATAACAACATATAGAACAAATTTAGGCATAAAAAATCTTAAGTTGCATGATGTTCATAGGTTCATCAAGCTCCTCTCTAATTTATATAGTTAAGTTTTAAGCTCTTGATCCATACTTCGAAATGATGACATATGGGCCTAACCAATTAGGCTCAAATTTCCTCTTCTTTTCTTTTTCAGCATTGGTGTTTCATTGGTTCTCCTTAATAACAAGATATCTGACTTCAAATTTCCTGACTTTAATCTACATATTATAGCTATGATGAATGCAATTATGGTAAACTTGCATATGGTTTAAAGCATTGAGTTATTTCTCATCTAGAAGGTCAAGTTCACTTAGGTGTGAATTTCAATAGGATTATTCATCTATGATTTATTGTAAGTATATTCATAAATATATAATATCTACCTCTATGGGAAGAATATACTCACTTCCATAGATGAGGGAATAAGGGGTTTCCCTTATGGGTGTGTGGATGCTAGTACAGTATGCCCAAAGGGAAGGATATAACTGAGTATGCTAGTTAAGACCAACTTCATTGACAACTCTCTTAATGATGCATAATTTTTTTGTATTTCCTCATCTTGGTCATTACCTTGTGGGTAATAAGGAGTGGACCACTTGTGTTTGATGTGTTAGGTTTGACAAAGAGCATTAACATATTTATTCTTAAATTATTTTCCATTATCAAAAATGAGAGTGGAAGGAATACCAAAGTGACAGTCAATGTGGTTAAGGATAAATTTACAAATTTGCTTTCCAATGATATAGGTTAAGGGCATTGTCTCAACCCACTTGGTAAAATACTATGTTTCCATTATAATATGCTTATGGCCATTATAAAAACTAGGATTTATCTTTTCAATGAGGTCTAAACCCCATGTGAATAATGGCCAAGGTGTTGTACTAGGTATTAAAGCTTATGATGGAATATGGATAAGTTCCCCATGTGTCTAATAAGGTATACATTTCTTGACATAGGCACATGAATTAGATTCCATTGTAGGCCAATAGTAACCTACTTGTAGAAGATTCTTTTCAAGGTCCATGCCACTCGAATGTACACCACAGATTCCCTCATGGACTTCTCCAATTGTGAAAGTAGATTCTTTAGAATTTAAACATTGTAAAAAAGTTCCATCATAGCCTCTATGATATAGGGTTTTACCAAGGATAGTGTAGCAATATGTGTATTTAATAAAGGTTTTGTGTTGGTTAGGTGATAGTTTAGATGGTGTGGTATTGTTATGAAGGTAGGTATAGATATTAGAGTACTAGGTACCAGTGGGACCAACCACCTCATAAACCATTTTTGAATTAGGTGTATCATAAGTCAATATCTTTAAGTACTTACCTAAAAATTTGTTATGCTTTGTGCTTAAATCCAATAGGGAAACAATGGTATCCATAACATCCATTTCTCTATTATTTATGCTCAACACCTATTCAAATTAGATGTACTTAAAAGATAATTTTAGATTATCCACCATTCACTTGTGAGGGATTAATTTATCATCACATTCTTGAAATTAATTAGTGACTTGATGGATGATAAGCTTAGAATTACCAAAAATAAGGAGGTGTTGAATGCCCCATTAGATTTCCATCTTAAGACCTTATATGAGACCTTCATACTCTACTATGTTATTGGTGCAAAGGAAGTCGATTCTAAAATCCTTAGGAGTGCAATCCCTATCAGGTGTGACTAACAAGATGCCTACCTCCAATCTATAATTGGTAAAATAACCATCAAAGAAGAGATGCCAAATTAGATACTTGTTTATAGACATTATTGCCTTATCTAGGAAGTCAACAATAAGAGGTGCTTTATCATTAAGCAATGCTTCTATCAATACATCTGCTAAAACTTGTCCTTTGATTGATTTTTTGTTGACATAATCTAAATCAAACTCATTAAGAAGCATAACCCACTTAGCCATCCTGCCTGTTAGAGCTGTTATGGATAAAATATATTTAAGGGGGTGTATCTTAGCAATAATATTGGTTTGATTGTTGAGTATGTAATTTCATAGTTTTTGAGAAGCAAAAACAACTGATCGACATGATTTTTCTATCTAAGAGTAGTTGAGCTTATATGATATCAAGGTTCTACTTAGATAATACACTGCCTATTATTTTCCATTGTCATCACGTTGTGCTAATAATGCCCCCAGTGTAAACTAATTAGCTAAAATGTATAACAAAAAAGGTTTACCATAAATAGGTGGCATGGATGCCATTAGTACTGGTGGGTTGGAAAGATATTGTTTAATATTTTCAAATTCCTTTTCACAATTTTCATTGTAGGTAAAAGGAGTGTTTGTTAGAAAAAATATTGATGGGTGAAAAATGTCTACAAGTTGAGATATAAACTACTTGATTGCTTGAATTTTTCCTTATAGACTTATAATCTATTTAATATTCATAAGTGGAGGAAGATCCATGATAGATGAAACCTTATAGGGATCAATTTTGATGAAATGTTATGAAACAATGAACCCTAACAACTTTTTTGATGTCATGTCAAACACATACTTCTTAGGATTTAGTCTCATGTTTTACTCTCTCATGCATTCAAAAATATGGAAAATCACTTGAGGGTGGTCTTATCTAGATTTAGATTTAGAAATAATATCATCTACATAGTCTTCCATAATGTCATGAGGCATGTAATCAAAAATGATAGTCATTACCTAATGATATGTAGCTCCAACATTTTTCAAACCAAAAGACATTACTTGATATCAGAATGTTTCACATGGAGTTCTAAATGTAGTTTTGTGTTGGTCTTAATTAATAATTTTTATTTGATTATATCTTGAAAATCCATTAGTCAAAGATAACATCTCATGACCTATAGTTGAATCTACAATCATGTCTATGTTGGACAATGAAAAACCAACTTTCAGGCATGTTTTATTGATATGACATAAATATATGTAAATTCTAATACCTTATAGTTTCTTTGATATTGGTATAATGTTTGATATATATTCTAAATAATCAATAGGATGTATAAAACCAATAACCAACTGCTTCTTTAGTTCCTCTTTTACTAGTAGTGCAATCTTAGGATGCATCTTACGTAGTTTCTATTTAATTGGTTTTGCATATAGATGCACCACAAGGTGGTGAACTACTAATTTTGGATCAAGTCATAGCATATCCAAATAATACCATATAAAAACATTAGATAATTCAAGAATCATAAGTGTAAATATGTCCCTCTCTTCTTGAGTGAGTGATATGGCAAGTTTAATAATTTTAGGATCTTCTTCGGTACCAATGTTCATAGGAATAGTTTATTTAATAAGTAAATTTGATTCATAGTTGTAATTTAGGGGTGGTTTGGGAATATGGAAATATTCCTTAAACTCTATTTGATTATATGTAGAAGCTGAACTAATAGTATTATGTAATTTTGTTCCCCAAAGTATGTTGAATCATCTAACTAAATTAGAAATCATTTCTTATGATCAGCTACTAGAATATGATCCCTTGTTCTCAAGAATTCATATATCACTTCATAATTATAAAAATGATCAATTTGAGGTGTTGCATGTTGGTCCCACTATATGAAGGATGGATATGCAAGATCAAGTTTAAGGATGACATTTTCATGATATAGGTTGATGAGGGCAAGGTCTTCAAAGTGGCTAAGTATGGAACCCGTTTCGCTGTCTAAAGAATCATCCTCTAACTCACTAGAAGAGTCACTTTGAAAAAGTGTGAGATGCATGTTGAGTGGGTTAAATCCTATACCATGTTTTGCCTCATTTATTTTTATTTTGATAGGCTCTATGGATCCTTGTTCATGGAGGTTGAGACCTTTACCCTTATAGTTATTTATATTGCACATGATGGATTTGGAAATAGGGTATTTATTTTTAGAAAAACAATTAGATAGTTTGTCTAAATAAATCCAAAAAGGATTCTAAAAATATATATGTTCATATGAAAGAAAAATTCACTCTATAAATTTTATCTTGTCAAGATTCTTAACCTTAGGTCATCCTTGTTTAGGTTGTCCGCCAGGAATTGTGATGTTATTAAATGGTTGATTTTAGGTTTGTGTTTGAGGTTGAGGGTTGTGAATCTATTTGACATCATTCACACCATCTCCAACAAGATTTTTTTTTTTGGAAAAGAACTTTGGTTTTTATGTTGGTTTGAGGAATTGTTATTATCTGATTTAAGTATTTTTATTACACATCTAATAATTAATGTTCTTTCTACTTGAACTCCCTTTTCAATAATTTATTCAAAAGAGCTTAGGAAAAGGAGTGAAAAATGGTGTCTCAAGTCTAAATTTAATTTGTTTATGAAAATATCCACAAGCTCTATTTCTATAAATGACCATGTGAAATTACTTACCATTGCTTTCCATCTTTAGAGGAAGGAAATAAAAGTTTTGTTGTTGCATTACTTGGTGTTGTGTAAATATCAAGTGGTCAAGTCTTTTTCAATGTTATAAGAGAAGTGGAAAATAAATATTTTAGATAAGTATTCAAAGGTGAAAATATATCCTTTCAAAAGTCATGAAAACCATTCAAGGGTTTGGCCCTTGAGACTTCATGAGAACAAATACAACATGTATTTTTTACTATAAGCAATGTCTACACATGCATGATAGAAGCTGATTAGATGTTATTTGGGATCTCCTTTACCTTTATACTTGTCAAATTTTGAGAGTTCAAAGTTCTTTGGAAAAGGTGTAGTCATATTACTTAAATTGTATGGGTATGAGAAAATTTCCTCAAACTTGAATTGTTTTTGCCAAGAATAAGCATCATCTTGTGATCCTTAAACTCTATCCTTTATATTTTGAAATTATTTTATGAGATATGGGGATAGTTGGTTCATTTGTCTTAGTGGATTATATGTTTTACCCATGAATTGGTTTGTGTTTTGCATAATGTGTTGGTTAAAAGTGTTTGGAGGTTGATTACTAAAATTAGTGTTTTGAGTGTTTGAAAAGGGATTGAAGTTGGATTTATACCCAAGATTTGGATTTGCAATAGAACCATAATTTGTTTGACTTGGGTTTGGATTGGAAAAAAAATTTGTTTGATTTAAATTTGGATTAAAACCAAGGTTAGTTTGATTTAGATTTGCATTGAAACATAGGTTGGGGTTGTTTGCAAAGTTTATGTTTGGGTTTGGGTTGAAACTTAAGCTATTTGGTGGATTATTATTGAATTTCATGGAATTAGGATTGGTGTTGTAACCAAAATTAGTTTGATTAAACAAATTTAGATTGGTTTCTTGTGGGTTGTAGTTTAAATTAAATAGATTAGAACCTAATCTTAAATTAGAGTTAGCTTAGTTTGATTGGAGTAGATTTTGGCTTGGATTGTTTAGATGTAGATTAAGGTTAAAATTAAGATTTGTGTTTGGATTATTGAATTTAAAGTTATAATTGAGGTTATAATTATTTAAATTGGTTGGTGTTTAGTTTAATCTTTTGTTAGTATTTAGGTTGGAAAATGAAGGATTGGGATTAGGATTAAAGTGAGTTGGAATGGGATTAGAATTTGAATTGAAACTTGGATTGGAACTTGGATTAGATGGAACTGATCCAAGAGTGTTATAAGAATAAGACTGATTTAGTAAACCACTATTTTCAACATTTTATTATAGTTGGGAAATATTGGTGAGCCTTGGAGACTTTGATTGGGGTTGATTGGTGACTTTGAATGTTGATTAAAACTCAGATTAATTTGACAATAACCTTGTGAATTTGGATGAATATTCAAATTCAATGTAATCAAATGTTGATTGGTTAAATTTGAATTAGATAGGAGGCCCATGTTTAATTTTAGATTAACTTGTTGCATGCTCAGTAAACTCATATTAAAATTCAAGTTTTGATTAGTCAGGTGAATGATTGGTCAATTTAAAGGTATATTTAAACTTAGATTATTTAGATAAACTCATGAAGGTAAATTTGTATTTACAATCACATTGAATTTATCAAATGGATTGGTTGTTTGATGAGATTAAAAGTTCATAATCTCTTGGGTTCTTTTGATTGCATGAATTTTCATGAGTTGTTTGAGATGACTCCTCACATAAGATAATTTTCCCTTTATCTTGATATACTTGGGTATGGGTTTGTGAGGAGGTTACTAGGGCATTGATACCCTCTAAATAACCTTGTGAGGTAGGCTGATTAGGATTGGAGGATGAAGGTTCTTTGTTTGTAATTAAACATTGCAAATTATGTACATCAGATTTGAATATAAATTTTACTCCAAAGCCCAAGGATTGAATCAATACTTCATTATTTTTGGACATGATACACTTATCAAAAAATGGTGGAGGTTGGATATCTTTGGGGCTACCCTCATCTTGATAATCCCCTCCTTCATACTTTTTTAATTTAATTATCTCATGTATTTCTACATGATGCTCTTGGCTAGGAAATTAGAAGGGGTCATTACCAAAAGGCTCAGCCCTTGCATTGGGATTATTTAGCATGTCCATTTACCTAGTGATATATAACATGGCTAGGATAAAAAATAAAATGAATTAAAGAAAAGGAAGTTTTAAACTAACAACACTAACCAAAGGTGATTGAAAACTTTAAATTCTTAAACTAATTATTTTGAGTTTTTGGGAAAAAGTTTTGATTTTTCTAATATTGTTTAAACCAAAAAGAATTTATTTTACAAACAAGGATATTTTAGGACGTGGTAAACAAAAGGAAAGAAAAAATAAATTCATACTCTAAAGAGTCAAGAAATTTCACATAAGAGGTGGAAAACTAGGATAAGAGTTGTGAACAATTTTCGGGCCTTCTAATGTCACTTATCCATACTCTTAGTTGTGGCTTAATATTTAAAAGAACTAAACATGGAGGATTCTATCATTTCCATGGCCCACTAAGTCTAGTTTTGAGGGTGTGTGGAAGGTAATTTCTCAGTGCTAACTACTAATGGATGCACTAAACTTGAACAAAAAAAGGCTTTCCTAGGCTTAAGTTTTAAACAAGATTACCTAAATGGAGTCCTCTGAGATTCCTTTCAATACTTTGAGATCCAAAACTATGGAAGAAATTGATAAAGCAGATGCACACTATTGGGTCTTGGCCCAAAGTGCCCAACACGGTCATAGGGGTTTTAGTGTGTTGATAATCAATGATATCATGTTTTGAGGTAGCTATTGAAATCTTGGATATTAGATCATGAAATCCCCTCATGTCATGGTGTGATTAAAACACACAACCGCTTAGGAAATCAAAATAGCTAGATCTTAATTTATATAGCCCTAATATATACAAGGTTTGGCCTACTACATGGTGGTGAAATTCATGGACAACAAATGTCTAAAAAAATAAATAAAAAGTAAGTATTTATTTCTAATTTATGAGTATCATCGCCAATGTGATGCCAAGGAAATAATATACATGAACACTACTTGGGTAACATAGAAAATTATCAAATTATATTTTATTTTCGAGTATCATCACCAATGTGACATCAAAGGAATAGCATACACAATTTCCATAGTTACAAATAAAATGTTGAAAGGAAAATAAATAAATCCAAACCAAATGTGATGTAATTACTAAAAAAATTGAAAAACTAAATTGAAAGCATTAGTAAAATAAAATAAATTGGTTTTTCGTTTAGCCTTTTTGCATATTTTCTTTGACAAGCATTTTGTAAACAAATGGTTAGAGTGTTTGTTTAGGATTGGTATAAGGTAAACTGTAATGAATCAAAGAGAAACCACAAAAAATACTTCTCTGTGACAAATTCACAATTATATAGAAAGATATAAAATCAAAATTGTAAGTTAATATTAGGAAATAAATAGAATGTAGAAACACAGAATAAATAAATCCATACTTACAAAATAATTATACTGGACTATATGATAATTTTTTGATATAAAAATGATTTTATTGATCAAAATGATGAATTTTTAGTTTGAAAAATGATTTTCTTGATAGAAAAAACAAATTTGCTACCCAGAATGATGATTTCACTATTAATAATGATAATTTTATGACTATAGTAAAATTTCACTATTAGACCTACAAAAGATACAAATAAAAAATATATAAAAATAGAGGGACAAATTCATGGTTTTAAGATGATTTCACTACTAAGGTCCACAATTTTTTATCTAGTTAAGATGAATTCTAATTTGGAACAATGATTTTGCTAAAAAGTTCATTGAATTCATGATTTGCCTATAACAAAGAGTTAAAAAAAAATTGAAAACATAGATAGAAGGATAAAGTGAAAAGAAATATGATGGTGGAAATAAATTTATTAAAAATACACTAAAAATATGACAAAAAATGATTTCAGTGTTATGGGGTACAATTTTACAACTAATATTTCTAATTCTTTAGTTACACAATGAGTGTACATAGCCAAGCAAAAAAATAAAAAATCAACCTATAGCTTAAACCAACACTCATAAAATGAATATCAAATGCATATACAAATATAAATATCAAAATTCAAATGAAAAACACTTTCTAAATGCAACTATGATGAGTGTACGATGAAAAAGATGAGGGAAAGTCCTATCCAGCATGCCAAAATGTATTGAAATAAATATAGAGATGCTAATAAATCAACTAATAATGCAATCTTAATCTAATAAGCTAAATTCAACTAAGATAGAGTAAAAAACAAAGAAAACTATAAACATAAAAGTATACCTTAAATATGCAAGTTTCCTCCATTATGATGTAAGTTTGAATTACTCTTTAAAAATGTGGTTGCTCATTCTTCAAATGCAAAGGAGAACAAGTAGGGTTTTGGGGAAAAAAGGCATTATAGATGGTTTGATTTTCTTGGATTCCATTTTGAATTAGATATCACTTTGTTATCATAAGTCAGAATGATGAAAATGATGGTTTTCATGCTTATTTATAGTTTTTTTGAGGAAAATCTAATGATGAAGGATTATTTTGATATTTTAAATGATCTAAATAATCTGTGGTGGCTAATGAGTCACCACCCATGAGGATTATGACCATTTAAAATATTTTAAAAAAGTATGGGAATGGTTAATTGAGTCACTAGGAATGATTCAAACTTTTTGACAACTCAAGGGATAACTCAAAGGAGGTTAAGGAAGTTGTGGGTTTGGTTGTGATGAGTCAACATGTGAGGGAGAATAAGGTGGAAGATGTTGGGTGAGATATAAAAATTATATTTAATATTTAAATAAGAATTTAAAAGTGTGTAGAATTGATTAATTTAATTTATTCAATTATTTAAATTTGGATGGAGATGTCATGAATTATATTAAGAATAATGATTAATAGGTTTTAGGTTCATTTTGACACTAAATGTCTTTAAGTACAATGTGGGATCGATGGACCCATTATAGGTAATGATATGTATGATACCTCCTATGTTTATATTATAAATTTGAGGTATAAGAGTTTCATTTTTTACATGTTTGATCATTTTATTAATGAGGGGTGGTTGAGGAATAAGGTTACCATGGGAATCCCTAGGGGGTAGGAGCATTTAGATTTTGTGATCCTTATGAAACCTATTGGGGTTGGTTTTGAAGTTTAATGAGATGGTTTTGAATCTTCATCATTTGATTTGTGTTATTGGTTTGAAAATTATGCATTTGATTAAGTGTTTGTAACAAAATTTGGTGAGTTTGGGCAATAGTTGGACTAGTTTGAAAATATTATCTCCATAAAATTTTCTCATTCATTTATCTCATTGCTCAAACAAAAATCATACACATAATTTTCAAGGTAGGTATGGATCTTAAAATATTGATCTTTTATTGACTTTCTTAAATATATCCACTTATAATGAGACTCTCAATGATCCATTTAACACTTTTATACACCTTTTACTGATGTTATTATATGTTTAAGTATCATATATCAATGGCCAATTATGAAGGTAGAAGATGTTATAATATTTTCTCATTCATTGGTCTCATTTCTCAAACAATAGTCATACACAAAATTTTCAAGGTAGGTAGGGTTATTAAAATATTGATCTTTTCTTGACTTTCTTAAATATATCCACCTATATCCACTTCTAATGAGATAATCAATGATCCATTTAACACTTTTATACACCTTTTACTAATGGTATTATATGTTTATGTATCATATATCAATGGCCAATGATGAATGTAGAAGGTGTTATAATCTCAAAGGCCCATAAAAGTTGAACACCATTAGATATACTTTGTTACACACCATTAATCTTCCTTTGCATAGATCGAACACATACCATTGATTGACCTGTCCTAGTTATTATGAAAATATTATCTCCATAATATTTTCTCATTCATTGGTCTCATTTCTCAAACAATAGTCATACACATAAATTTCAAGGTAGGCAGGGTTCTTAAAATATTGATCTTTTCTTGACTTTCGTAAATATATCCACCTATATCCACTTATAATGAGAATCTCAATAATATGATATTAAATGGATCATTGAGAGTCTCATTAGAAAGTGTATAAAAGTGTTAAATTGAGAGTAATAATAAAATATTTTCATGGTTTATGCATTGGTATTAGTGTTCATGGTTTGAGTTATACTATAAGTAGTAGCATGCACTGCACTACTGGCATCAAAAGCATTGGTAGAAAAATAAACACTGGTAGTATGATTATCGGTGGTAGTACAATATGCATTAGTGTCATGATTAAAAAGAAGGGTCTTTGGAAAAGGCCCACTATAAGTTGAACTTACCATATTAGTGGAGATACTTCATATAAGAAGATTTCTTAGTGTGTGAAAGAGACATACTAGATTTAAAAAGGTTGATAAACAAATAAAGTATTTCCCCCAAATCCATGAGAGAAAGTAGGGTAAGGTGAAAGATGTTATTCTACTTGAGGACCTATCATAAGATTATAATTTTTGAAGGGTCCTTCCTCGATGTTGAAGAAATTTGTTAATGGAGAAGAGCATCTTAGCTATGTATTCTAAAGCATGCTCATCTTTTATAGAGAACAAATTATTGTGATCTAAGGATGAATGGGGAGGAGTCACATAATTGGTAGTGTGAGTGGCCACATGAACATTTCTTTCATCTAAGGTGAGAGCCACAGGCATGTCTTTGGAAACCTATTAGGATTGGTAAGACTCATCATGTTATATTTAACTCAGTATAATCCTTAAGAAATAAATTCATAGTGAATGAAATAGTTTAAAGAGTTGATGGGAAGAAGAATAAGTTGATAGGATATAGAAGTGGATAGATTGACAATGTTCTTTAAAATAAGAAGTCAAAAGGGAATAAGAGGACATAGTCGTATAGGTCGATTATGTATTACTAGACAAGAAATAGAACAAGATGGTAAGATACATAATTATATAGGTTGATTGTGTATTCTAGAGGGAAATTATGAATAGGATGACAAAGATACATAATTAGATAGGGTGACTATGTATTTAAGGAAAACAATATGAAAAATTTGTAAGAGACTATGTCAACAGGGATAACAGTGTTATGAAAAAAAGAATTTTTTTACAAGATAATAGATAAGCAAATAAATTGAATCATACAGTTAATTGTGTCAATGTGATTGATCAAATTGGAACACACATCACAAACCTTTCACTAATGTTGGCTAATTCAAGTTTTGTAATACAAAATATAATGATCAAAGAGCAAGCAATAAGTAATAACTTGAATGTAAGTGATAACTAAGTGGTCTTTTCTAAATGTTATTAAGTTAGAATAGAATTTTAAATTAATGTGATGTGTATTTGGCTATAATAAGGAACTAGAAAGTAATATATGGATAGTTTCAAGTAGTTTAGGCTGAAAGGGATCTGTATTGGTAATGGTACTGACTTAGTATTAGGGTCTACCCCTCACTTCCTAATCCCAAAATTCTAAGTATGTCAGATGTTTTTATAATATATACCATCAACCACATATTCATAATTGGCTACAAAACCAATTTGGCTTCCCCCTTGGTAATGAAATCTAAATAGGTAGACCTTGAGAAGAAAATGTTTAATATTTTGTTATGTAAATTGATTTATAAGTGAGTGAAAAAGATAAAAATAGTGTGACTAAATTGGTAAAATTAAAAAATATCTAATTAATCTATGTTTTTAACTCTAAACATGCAATAAAATGAAATTAAAAGTGAACTAATTACTAACAAGATAGGTTAATTATTTTAACTGTAAAGAGTACAAAGTTAGTTCAGGTGACACTATATATAAATAATGTAAAATAGAATTGATAGGGTCACTAATATTTTTAAGAAACAATATCTAGAAGAACATAATTGAATAGGTATATTGTGTCATCTAGATAAAAGACAGGCTACATAACTATGTTGAGCTAGTCAACCCAATTCATTGTAGGGTTATAGATTTATAGACTACAAACTAGTGAAAATAGTACCATAAATGAAAAATGAAAATGATAAATGATAGATAAGGTAAGAATGAATCTTAGTGGTCTTTAAGATGCTTATTTTCAAAATTTTATGTTATATTTCTTAGTTATTGATTTAAAATTATGAAAATAGAGTCAACTAGCTTGATAGAGTTTACAAAACTTGTGTGTTAAAAAATAATCTATGAACAAAGTCTCCTGGATCAATTATGTTTACAAACATGTATGCTAAAAATTAATAACTATGAATAGATCAACTATCTTGACTATGTATGCAATCCTATAACTAAAGAAGAGGACTTTTTCAATCTAATTGATCCAGTCACCTATATTTAGAGAAGACCTCTATAGATAGAATCTAGGATATCAACATGCACAACATCTTTCACTTTGAATAATCAATTCAATAGGAACATCCCAATATGATATCCTTCATGGAATGTAAAAATATCTTATGATTTGATATTTTCCTTCTTGCTCCACTTTTCAATTCAATGGCATAGTCTTGGAGATCCCCATATATTTCATGTGTATCATTCCATGTGTCTACTATGTTATGATTGTAAACCATGGTGTAATCTAGGAGATTATATTACTATTTTAAGGTAGCTATGTATATGTCTACAATTTTATTCAGGGATCTTATAGAGTATGCTAGGTTCTAGTTAGTATCGTGCATGCACACAAATTTGTGCAGTATGTTGCTAAAGAGATCAATATATGGGAATACTTCTAGCTTGGTAGCAGACTTGTGTAATCTTAACTTCTCAAGGAGTGTAATTATGTCAAGGAACTTTGTCTCTTCCTCATCATCCAATTTGGGATATTATATATATTCAATGGCTATGAATACTTTGTTATAATGCATAAAATGGGTCAGGTCCATTGACAAGGTGGTGTCTATAAATTTGAGCTCACGTAGCTTTTAAAAATGATGTTGCCATGGTTTAGATTTGGAATCTTCTTATCATGGAATTGTGCTTCCAAAGGAAGCACTAAAATCTTGAGGTGCTGAAGGGAAGGATTTTTGTGAGTTTGGAGTGGTAATAGTAAATCATATTACTTTGAAGACTTATATATCTCTAAAAATATCTCTTGTATTAATGGCATTTGTAGGATTAGCTTATGTGAA
Source organism: Torreya grandis (assembly GCA_037957365.1). Taxonomy (NCBI): domain Eukaryota; kingdom Viridiplantae; phylum Streptophyta; class Pinopsida; order Cupressales; family Taxaceae; genus Torreya; species Torreya grandis. Next base: position 1,439,639 of record JARHVA010002348.1, on the reverse strand, counting down.
TTAAAATTTGAGTTGGTGGCACAATCCACTCAATCATTTCTTGATTTGGAATTAACTCAAATAATTTTTAAAATACACTCCCACTTTAGATTTGGTGATAGTGAATGGTTGCTTATAGGTTGTTTAATCAAAGCTCAATTACCCAAATTGATTAATATAATGGCATGGTAGGCACACACCTAATTTTGCCCCTGTGGAACCTAGGGTATCCTCTAGTTAGGTCATGTATTATCTATTGGTTGGGTATTTTATCTATAGGCTATGCAAACTCAGTGTAGCTTAGATGTCACTCTTTTATATTTTAGTGTACTAGAGTTGTCCATTGGTACCTTCCAAGTATATTTGGAGCTATACTATCATTTTATGGCTCAACCCATGCCTTTATTTTCCTTTTTTGAACTATTTTGAATCATTTTTCCATTTTTCATACAAAAGTAACACATTTCTCTTTATGATTGGTTATGGGTTTTGACTATACTTCCTTTCTAGATCAATTGTGATGTTCTAAGCCTTTTCTCTCATTTTATACATAAGTAACACATGACAGTCTATGTCCAATTGGGCTCTCCTAGGGATCCAATTGATCTGACACCTTCAAGATACTAATAAGTATAACAAGTTACACATGGAACCCTATCATTTTTTAAGCTCTCATATGTCTTTGATAACTCTCACACCTCTAGTATATTGACAATTTGGACCAGTTATACATGGAATCTTCTCATTCACTAGGGTCTCTTATGATTATAATAACCTTGATGCCTCTGACAGACTAACAAGTCTGACAAGTTCCACTTGGCACCTTATCATTCATCAGGATCTCCCAAGGCCTTTATATCTATGAAGCCACTAGAAGATCGATAAGTCTGATAGGTTCCACATGGAACCTTCTCATTCATCTAGATCTTCTAGGGACCTGATAGCTCTGACACCTCCTAGTTACTGACAAGTTTCACATGGCATCTTTTCATCCATCAAAATCCTAAAAGATTTATGAAAAGTGACTAAATCATAAAAGGGACACATAATTAAATGAAATCTTACCTATCTACTAGTGAAGCTCCCTAGAATACTAAGTATGACACTAAAATGATGTTATCTTAGGAAAACCTGCATCATTTTAACTCTATGAAACAACATAGTGAAAAATATTCTAAGTATGGAAAAACCTTCATATTAAATCACATAATGGATAAATTTTTATAGACACAAGAAACTATATGTATTTTCATGATGACCATTTGTAGACACATAAAACTAGCCACAATTGTATTTTGAATGGATTTTAGAATAATTCTTAATAAGTTTTTCCCATTGAAAATTAAGCATAGGAATTACTAAACATCCCTTATTTTCTTGTATATCATTCATCAAAAATCAAAATTATGTTGAGACATCCCTAATTGGTGTATCCTATCATATGCAATAATAACCTCTCACATATTCATCCTTAATCACCTTGTGGCATCACAACTATCAATTTGACCTATGGACCTATCAATTAGGGCACTTATACACTTAATAAAATCTTGAAAGAGATAAAAGGCTAATCATAATCAATTAACAAACTAAATATGATTAAATGCCTGTTTGAATTATCCATTTGCAATTAATGAATATCTAAAAACATAAATTCAAAAATTCAAAATATCTTAGCCTTTCCTCATTGCCTTTATGAGTTGTCAAGCTCTTTGAAAATATATAATTTGAGATCAATGCCTAGTAATTTCAAATCATAATTACTTGAAAACTATTGACTCAACTGGAGTTACTTTTAACTCACCTAGGTTTAGTTTGAACCCATTCAAGCCTAAACTCAACCTTAAATCACCTTGTGCTAGAGTTAATTCCTAAGGATATAAATACAAGACCATGCTTATTCATTTTTAAGCTCTCATAAGCCAAATTTATAATGCTAATTTGGAGAGAGACAAAGTTATTTTGGTGAAAATTTATTATGCACAAATGACTTCAAAGATTTGATAAGAGTAATGTTATAATTCTCAAATCATAAGACAAGCCACATCAAATCCATGGTGTCAAGGAAATAAATATCCAAGTAACCTCCATTTCAAAATAATTCTTTATGCACAAGCCGAACAAGCCATTCAACAAATCTATTTGGAACTCGTAAGGAAAGTAAAAGACTTATTTCTTTTATGTTTTTATTGTGCTTTAATTTAGTTTTAGTTACTAAGGTCTCCCTAGTGTCTAGGCTAGAGGTATTTCGTACTTATTGTGTTCATTTCATTTGTTTTCTGAGACTAACACAAGACTAACCTCCCCTCTATGTTAAATTCCTAGTTTATATGTTGGCATACCCAGTGGGACCAATACCCCATGAAAGTTATCCTAATTCCTTTAAGCTAATTATACTAATTATTTTCATGTAAAAATATAATCTTGAAAAAAAATAGGTGAAAATTGGAGGCTAAGGGACATTTTTTTGAAAGCCATAAGGTTTCCCTATGTAGTCACAGTTTTGTTCTCTAGAATCATGATACTGTCATAATAACACGATTTTCCCATGATTTTTATGGTATTGTGTCTAATTATAATTATTTTGTTAACTATATTCTACCTATAGGATTTTTTTTATATTAAAATATCATGACTTTGACAATCATGATATCACAATATTGTAACTTCAAGAGTTGTGATATTACCAAATAATTAGCAACATTGCCCTTAACCGCTAATAGTTTGTGCTAAATTTCCAAGTCAAGTTACAATATCATGAATTTTTTAGTAGTGATATTGCCTTAAGTTTAGTTATTTTTCATTTTAACAATCTATTTTCTTAAAAATTATGGTATTGTGTTGACATTCACAATTTTACAGAGTGAGCTATGGTTTTGATCTGTGTTATGTGGTTTTACACTATATGTAAACCCAAGATCAAGATTTGGGAAGTTATTTGTTCATTTATGAAGTGATTCTAAGCTCAAGGACTCTCTAATGTGTTTTTCAAGACCCAAAGGCCAAAAGGAGACATTTAAAACACTTCTAAATTACCGATTTCACATTTCAAATTGGTGTTTTATTAATCTTTTTGTTTAAATCATTTTCATTTTGTTCAAAGATTTAAAAAAAATGCAAAGGGTCCAAAATTTCATATCATACTTTATTTTTCTACAATAAATTTAACTTTCACACTTAGTTACATACTCCTAAGATTTGTTTATTTTATGCTTATTTATTTAAAGTTGTTTTTTTAAGTAAAATGATTGATGTGTGTATGCTCTCCCTCAACCCCTCTAGGGAAATCAAGTGACTAAAATTAATAATTATTTACCTTGGTCATTTTAGTCCAAAAGCATGAAAATAATGTCACTAAGGCCCTCCCCAAATATATGTGGCTTGGGTGACCCCAAAATGACCATAAAGTTTTTTCACTTGTCTTTATTTTTATGTGTTTTGGCTTGTGAGAATGAGTTCATCTCATCTTCATGGGTTCTCTAGGGAAGTGATGACCTAAAAATTCATATCCTAGCATTGTTTCAACCCACTCCATGGTGGGGTATATAAGTTGAGTTGGTTAATTTTTGGATTGGTAGTTTGAGCAATTAAACTACCTTCATTAGTGATTACTACCCTTAGAATGTAAGATCAATTCAGACATCGCACTATATTAAACAAGTGACAGATGTAGTGGCTATGAAAATTACAAGACATTTTCACAAAAAGTTGATTGACATGGATCCAATTGACATGAGAATATATTATGTTAGCCATACCTTGGACCATCCATAAATGCATAAAAATTGATAGTTTAGAATTACCCCACTTGCTGCAGGCATACTATTGATGCAGGGCAAGTAGCCTAAAGTTCCATATCACATTACAAACTCTTGAAAGAAGAGGGGGCCTAAAAAACCTACTTTTTATGTTATTTTACTTTTGGGATTAACAATTTAAATTATATCATGTTAAATTATGTCAATATGCTCACTCTTAAGATAATTTAAATTGTTAATCCCAAAAGTAAAATCACATAAAAAGTAGGTGTTTATGTCATTTTTATCCTTTATTACATGGTTTAGAGTCTAAACTATAATTTATTTACCTACCATGTCAAAATGAGTATTTTTTATACATCACTCCTTTGTTTAAGGAGGTGTTACACTACCCATTTGACACCATACCTTTGCCTTAGTCTTTTGATAAATCTTGTTTGTGTGTGGCATTTGATTGAAAAGGGTGTCATTACACTGCTCAATTCATTTCTAATATTTTTGCCTTTAAGTCTTGACACAAACCATAAATCACATTTTTATAGCATGATAACATTGTTAAGCTACTCAATTTGTTTCACAAACTCATTTGCCTTATGTCAAAAATTACAATTTTGAAACCAAAGCCATGTGTGCCTTTGGGATCTTTACCTAGTATCGTTATGTTGTTCATTCTTATCTAGATTTTTGTTTGTTTAAAGAAGCCTAGTTTTCTAAATTAAGTTCATAATTATCCTTGACAAGTTAAAATCCAATCATTTATTGATTTCTACCTATGCCTTGTGTAATTTTGGCCTAGACATTGATATTTCTCTTTTGGGTTATGTAACTTAGGTTAATTCTTTATTCAATTTGAAAATTATTGTTTGTACCTAGATTTGGGGGGAAATATCCTATCTTATATATGCCTAGAGTATCATGTATTTTACCAACTGACCAAGTTCATGTTTAATTTTTTAGAATAAATATTTTACCTTCTTTTGTTTAATGTCTAGATTTTGTGCCTTTCCAAAAGACCTAACACATGCATGTTTTAAGCCTAGCTTTTGTGCCTTCTCTAAAATAACTAGAAACTTTAGTTTTCTTAAATTAGACTTGTTTGAAACACTTTTCACCTAGAGTTTGGCATTTTTTTTTATTCATCCACTTGATCTTTTTGTGTAAGACATTTGACATGAGACTATTTTATACCAAGTTTTAACATAGAACTTTTAGAGATACAACTTTAATTTTTTGACCAAGTTAGACCAAGTTCAAAAAATTTATTCTTTGGACATTATTTTTTATATTTTATAAAAGTCTAATCATTTTCATAAAACATTCATCATTGATTAAAATATGTCTCACTATACTCATAATGGAACCATGTACAATCTGGGATATGATAATGTGGTCTCACAAGAGGACTATGTTCAAGAACCCTTATGGTAATGATGTAGTTTATGAGATAGATCCTTATCCTCCTTAAAAAACCCAATTGAGGGAACAAATCCAAGATCTTCTATCCCACTATTTGGTAAACACTCCTCCATACTAAAATCAAGACTAAGAATAAATAGTACATGACATAGCTAGTGTACCCTCGATTATAGATAATGTTCAATAATATTTGTACTATGTTATGATTCCATCAACATACAATCCCTATTTATTTGATCATCACTTGATTGCAAAAAAGTATGAAGTTTTAATCATATCCATGGAGGTAGGGGTTGAGTTTTGAATAGACTTCCCCCACAAATTTTTTCCTAGTCTAGTTAGAGTGCCTTCAACTATGCCTTATAATCAAACCATTGAACATGCCTCTTCTAGTAATATTCAAGATCTAGTATTGATGTCGTATCAGGACCCCCATATGTTTATCATAGGAAATGGACTCATATAGGATGACTTTATATATATATATATATATATATATATATATATATATATATATATATATATATATATGTACAACATACCATACCTATTTAAACTTAGCACATAATATAAATAACATGGCCATGTGAAAATATTTTTGCATCAAACTAGCTCCTTTAATATGGGTATTAATCAAATTAATAGGCCAATAAAAATTAGGTTTAGACCCATTCATGAAAAGCACTTTATTTGGAGACATACTCAATTCCCAATCTATTGAATATGTGTCTACTACTTCTACGTAGACAAATGTGCTAAACATAATGGATAAAATGCAAGTGTCATCCAATCTAGGACAAAGTGGTGTAACTACATAAAAAACTAGTCTACACCAAGTAGGGCAATAACAAGTGGTTCACACCAATATTGGTTCACAATAATAGGGGCAATAACTTCTACCTTTTAATCACAATAAGCTACCTCTAATCCTCAACTAGTTTTTTTCTTCAAGAATGCAACCACAAGGATTAAATATTCAAGTAATAACTAGTACCTTGCCTCAAAAAAACATGATAAATGTTACTCCACCACAAAAAGTGATGACTAATATTCCACAATAATAGACATAGTCTAGTGTGCCAATATATTAGAATCAAACATTATACCACCTAAATAGGGGGAAACCAATGTTCTACCTCATTAGGTTGTGACAAGTATACTTCTTCAGTCATAGACCAACATACCCTTACAATAATAAACATTGTCTAATCAATAATGTATGTCTATTGGTCAGTGACAAATGTTGAATGCTTAATAACTATTTACTTCACAACAAGTTTTCACACAACCAAGATTTAATACTATTAAACAAGTGCCAATTAGGCAATAATTTCCTTTTATTCCAAATGTGCCACAAATCCAATGATAAGGCCTTATTTTACAACAAATTCCCCTTATTTATCTAGGTTTGACTAGTTAGTAACAAGTACCTATTCAACCTAAGTAGGTATAGTACTTCACCTAGAGCCATATCCTTCCATTCCAACCATAATTACCTTAAAACCATGACTTATTGAACCCAAACTATAATGTCACACTAAAATATGTGCAATTTTAACAAGTTCATCCCAATCTATGAATGTCTATTCCTATTCAATTCCCTAACCAAACTAATATTCCATAGCAAACAATACCCCCACTATACCTTAGTCAAAGTAATCCACTTTTGACCACCCAACCTCCACTTCAAGCCAATGTTCCATCTAGTTTATTGGTGCAATAACTATAGCAAATGAAGGATATAATTACCACTAGTCAAGTTGGTAAATAGAACAATAAGTTTAAGTTGGAGGACATGTGTTCCTAATCATTCAACATGGAGTATTTTTAGATACCATTTCCTATAGGGTATGAACCATTAAAGTTTAATAAATACAAGGGTAAAGGAGACCCTATGGCCCATTTAATTGAATTATTTATTGTTAGCTAGCCAATGGTTTATAGTGACATATACTTCCTACTTTTTTTTCCTTAGAGTCTATCAAGACAAGCCTTAGAATGGTTCCTAAAACTATTGAAGAAATTAGTATCTAATTTTGATGACCTTTCAGACAAGTTTGTGCAACATTTCTCTTACAATCTCAAGCATGAGATTTTGTTAGTATATTTAACTCAAGCCAAATAAAATGTTGGTGAAATTTTCATAATATATTTATAGTGATGGAGATCCCTTTCTAGTTATTTCACCCATAGTTTACCATATAATAAATTGGCCATTATGTTTACCAAAACTTTGCACAGTGAGATATCCTACCACTAGAGCTACAATGTACACACACTTTCAAGTAGATTGTCGATAGAAGTTTAATAATTAAAAAGTCCCTTATTAACTAAGTGATTATACATCTTACCTCATCAAACTAAAATCATAACCAAAATAAAGGAAATAGCCAAAATCAAAATCATAACCAAGTCCAAGTGCAAGTATCAACACCAACCCATGTTAGTAATTATGAGAAATCCAATTTATTTAATCACAAGAATCTTATTGGAAATTGAGTAACTGAGTTGTGACATGTCTAAATAGTACAAACACCATCTACTTATCTAATTCCATAAATTCAAATTAATCCTCACCAACAACATATTTAGAAAGCATAACCTTTATAATGGCCTACACTATCTCAACAAGTGCAGAAACCATTGCCTTTGCAAACCCATCATCTAAGGAGACCTATGCCTACTCATCGCATCTTTAGTGACCTTGGAGAACCCATTAAATCCATATTTTTCAAGCTATCCATCACTAATATGATTAGTTGGCTAATTTTGAAGAATTATCATGAGGGCATCCCTTATCTAGACTAGTATAGGGAGAATGAGTTTTGTTCATAATATTATTTTAAAGGACATAACATATTCCATTGTGTAAAAATAAAACATCTCATTCAAAATATGTTGGAAAATAGGGAGATAACATTGGATAATAAAGCTTCTACATCTAATCATAACTTGGGTATTTATCAAAACCCTTTTCCACAACATAATAATAATAACTAGTAATAACAATAAAAAAGGCCAGAACAAAAATAATAATTTTAGTAGCAACAACAACAACACTAATCGAATGGATAGAAGCATGTCCAGAATGATGCCAACAACTAGCAGACTTACCACATAGTTTCACATTACTATAATAAATTTATAGGTCATCTTGTGTGAGGTTGTATTTCTACCATTACCATCAATCTAAGACCAATTACTAACCAAACAGGACCATTTATAAATAATTCTAACCAATTAATATATACCAGTGATCCTTCTTTGACTTGAGATTGCATATAGACATACCAACAAGTAGGGATTACTAATTTTGGACCTTGTACTGATAATTTGACATTACCTTGTGACTATATACAATTGCATTATCAACCAAAACTTATCCTATCTAGTCCCCCTCCACTATAATTTTTTATCAATAGTGGTCTTATATCTAATCCCAATTATGCAATCACAACTTGGCACTCAAATATTACCATCGTAGGCCCACAACCATCTACCACCAAACCCATCTAGCCCATAATTCTGGTTAGAACAAGCCATATACCATTATAAAATAAAATACATTCAATATTGTGGAACAACTTTAGAATATGCACACACAAATTTCCATTTTGGATTTGTTACATACATCAACTATCCATATTAACATATTAACAGAGTTCCTATGCTAATCACAAGTTCCAAATGACATAAGCCTAGATAAATTCCAAGATTTGATTTGACATATATCCTTATGCAAATAATTAACCTTTGACCAAAGTTATATGTCATCCCTTGTCCCTATCCATAACAATCCATTATACATTGAATTTGACATAATACAATACAAAGTGAAGTGTGTCCTCATAGATAATGGATCGAGCCTAAATATTGTGTCTCTAAATCTCATCAAACATCTTGGATACATAATATCTAATCTCTAATAAGAAAAGATCACAATCAAGGCCTACAATAATGAAGATCAAGAATCACAAGGCACCATTAGTTTTCTAGTTATCATTGGGCCTTTAACCCACGATACAATTTGCCATGTGTTAGACCTAGACTTGTCATACAATTATCTTGTGGGTATACCTTGGATACATGAAATTTGTGCAATCCCTAAAAACATTTCATTAGTGTATCAAGTTCTCTCATTGTGTCATGGAGGTCACCATTCATAGAAATTTACATCCCTATAAACATTAAAAGTATTTGGAGGCTGAGTATGAAATATATAACTATCATTTTGGCTTGGATCCTATTCCCAAAAAGGATAAAGAGAAATAAATTCTTGTTGATTTCATAGATTCCAATTATATTAACTTAGATATCCTTGATTCATCTTCCCATAGACCACCTCCTAAAATGTCCAATCATTTTATTATCACGGCTAATGGCCCAAGAGAATATTTTCCCCATGATGCCTTCCACATTACCAATCTTCCAAAAAATCTCCAAGTCTTATGGAAGACCTAAATCCAAAATGCCTTGCATGGAATGGTAATGAAAGGGAAAAGTAAAACTACATTGTCTAGCTGCTATCATTTTCACACCAACCACTAGCCAAGAACAGGTCCCACTTAAAAATGACAAATCATGGTTATACAATTACAAAATAGCCAATTGTTACAAAAATTCCCAATACCCCATTAATAATTGGATCATGGAGAATAATTATTAACAAGGAGGAGGCCTCAATCCAAATTAGTAGGGTACACTTGAGCCAATCTCTAGTACTCAATACAAAGGAACCTATGGTCTCAAATTTAAATTGCCTAAGGGTGACCCCATATATCTTATTCATGTCCCAATGCTAATGAATAGTGATGATGATTTCGGTAGTGAATTAGATTCCACTCATAGCCTTTATGAAGACCTGGTCAATACCAAACTATTTGACACCCATGTCATTTGTACCCTTATCCAAATTAATCGATACAATCTACTTCTTTATTACCCTTAATTTATAGTTTGGGACTAACAATAATCCATAGTAATTTTAGATGAGTAGAATAATGATGAGGCCTTTTTCATATTGTTAGGCCTAAGAGATAATGTTACATTGGGAGACCACAAATAAGGGTTCTCAATCAAACTAGATCCTATAACCTATTTTGGAGAATGGGTGAACACACTTAGCCACAAACAATTAAATAAAATATTGAGGTCCTATTGTAGCATAAATTTTCACCCTTGGAGAGGGTTATTTAGGCTCTCTTAAATTAAGTTACACTATAAGAACAACCCCAAGATATGGGTCACCTATGGTGGGGTTGAACCTCTAGGGAAGGACGGCTTCCTCTTGATGGATCACCTATATTAATGTTTATACTAGTAAAAGGGTTAGAAAGGGGGAAAGGGATACTAAGAAATTTAACCAAGTGATGCACCAAATTTAAATGAGGCTCTCATATGCATAAAGTAAACATTGGGGAAGCATAAGACAATGCTAGCTCACACAATCTCACAAAACTAGCTAGTTACATAAGTGTTTCATAAACTAGATTCAGGAAGCAATGAATGAAGGCAAAGAGGAGTTCTAAGACGCACTAAAAGATTTTATCAATGATAGAAAGAACACTAACTTACACCTAAAACTAAATTTAAGAAACCTAGAAATCAGTAAGAAATAAAGATGATGGGCATGGAATTTTCTCCTTCATAATTTCATCATACACATTTTTTTCTACACACAATTCAGAGGGGAAACATAGGTAAAGAAAATATTTATTAATTCAACAGGTCTTTTATACAAATTTTGATAGTGTCTAGCCTTATCAAAATTAGATTATTTACTCTTATAGAATTGAGAGATAATTTATTACCAAAATTTTCCCTCATTACAAATGGAAAATAATAAGAGATATAGGAGAAAGGAGAAAGTAGGGGAGCACACCATCCAAAATCATTAATTGAGCTACCATCCCTCTTGATTTCTAAACCATATTTGATCCAATTAGGACTTTGAGAAGAATTAAATGATCCACTATACTTTCCAATCCCTTAATCCCATTACTTTGATCTTTTACACCATCTCCACTTGCTTTCATTATAAGGATAAAGTCCTCATATCCATGGACTTGATAAAGCCATGTCTAAGTTTGATTTTAAAAACTTCATGTACTTTTTTATTGAAGATATGATTGTGTCTAAGGATGAGACACTTAAAACCTACCCCTACTATAATCTGAACATAGGTATTTACTATAGATTGAAAACCAATCTAATTTACTGGTTTTCCTATAATCAATATATTGATGAAGCTCTACAAGTCGTATAGCCTCATTCTAAGAACTATATTAGTTCTAAATAGACCTATTATGCCTCTAAAAATTATGAAATCCAAGGAATTATTGTATGTGACATTGAAAATACAACAAAACTGAGTCTACATGCCATAGATCCTCTAATAGAGGTCTTAACTAAGATTCAATGGCATCCTTTGAAATATCTACCCTGGTTTGACCTTAGGTCGCATTTGCTTTTTATTGAAGTCCCTTAGTTTTCAAATTTTAATGTGAACCATTGATCTTAAATCTACATAGTCTAATGCAATCCATTAGATATGTGGGATATACTAAATCATTGGCCTCTCACTCATCGTCAATCAGCTTCCTTATGATTAAATATGCATCATTAGACTTACTTCTTCATGATTAAATGCATACCATTGATCTTTCTTTGTAAGAATGAATGTGAGACATATATATTATTTTAGTTTAATGTGTTTAAGACAATTTTCACCTATGCATTTACTCTTAATATTTTTTGACCTTTTGACTCATTTCTCATCATCATATCTACTTTGTAAGATTACACGTGCATTGTCGATCGACTTGGACCCACTAATTTTTTATTTGCTTGCGTGAGGTTGGATTTGCTTTGTGTGATTGAACATGCACTATAAATATTGGGAAATTTGAATTAAAATGGATATTTTATGAGGCCTAAATTTTATATCCATGTGTATGTCTTGCTTGTTAAAGATTTTTAAATCTAAATGGTTAATTGTTGCAGCTTTAACTTGACATCCTCGTGTATGTTTCATTTTGCTTGTTCAACTTTGAGGACTTAGATATTGAGATAAACAACTCATAAAGACATTAAATTTATAGAGAATGTTCAAGGCATGAAAAACACCATGTTTATGTATTTATTTAACCCTAGTTGACTTTTCAAGTACATCTATCAAATATGTAACTAGATTGATCTCTTCATCTCTATGTGACGTGTTTATGATGGTCTAGTTCTTCTAAACTTGTGCAAGAAATTATTTTTCTCTTTAGAAGGCCCCAATGAAATTCTCAGACTTTGTGTAACTTGATTCATGCCCCTAAATGCTTGAAATACCGTGATAACCTACTAGTCTTTTTCACTTTGTAATTCTAGACCTATTTCTAAGCCTATTTTCTAAATATCAACAAATTACACTTTAAGTTTGTTTAAAGTGTTTAAAAAGTTTTATAAGTGAGACTTGATCTTTTTATTTTTTATTTGGTCACCCACTCAATTATTAACTATGTTCAACTTGTCACTCCATCCTATAACTTATATAAATTGATCTATCTATGAAAATTTATGTATGTAGGCCAAAATTAGCCAACATTTTTTGTGACATCAAGGGGTTATATGCCTATCATGAAAGAGACTAGTAGCCTTGAAATGATCCATTGGGTACACAGAGTCATAGTCTTTTCTCTTAGCTATCATTAAACTAACTCAAGGTTGACCCCTTTCCAGAAAACCTCCTCTTGAAATAAGGACCAAAAAGAAACAAAACAATAATTATGCCCAAAGCACTTGTTGAAAGGGAAACACACAAATGAAGGAAATGTGATCAAAGAAATTAGAGGAAAGCATATAAAACTACTCTAATATGTTATAATATCATACAATAGTTGAAAATTCCTTTAATAATGAGGCTTTAAATAAATGTCATTGATTAGGATGGGTAATACCTCTCCATCCAGTTGGGCAAAGTAAAAAGCATTATGTTGTTTCCATCTACGGACAAATAAGGACCACTCCACAAGCTATAAAAATTGGTATGGTTGCTTGTATTGGCCTTATTTGAGTCTAATTTGAGAATTAGGTCCCTTTTTTTGAAATCCCTTATGGTGGCTCTCTTTTCAAAGGCTTTATTGACCTGAGCTTGGTGCGACTCTAATGTATTCATTACAAGGTCCTTGGTTTCTTCAAGTTCCATAAGCTCTATAAGCCTCATGTTCATAGGCTCACTCTCCATTAACTCAAGCTGATGGGCTAACTCTAATGTAGGCAGTTCAAGATAAAGGGGAAATTTTTCTTCCCTTCCATATACAAGGACATATGGAGAAATACCAATGGTAGATTTGGAAGTCAATCTATCAACCCATAGGGTTATCCTTAGTTTTGTATGTCATGTTCTCTAATTTTTCTCCATATTTCTCTTGATAATCCTTATCAAGTTCTTGTTTGTGACCTCTACCAGTCCATTACCTTGGGGGTAGTAATTGGAGGATGTACTAAGGTATATTCCTAGCTTAAGTGCCCATTCACTTATCTTCATATTAACAAATGCTAAGGAATTATCTAAAATTATAGTAGCTGGGACACCAAACCTGGTTACTATGCTATCATAGAAGTATAATATTATTGCTTCATTAACTTCTTTCAAGAAAACTATTTCCACCCACTTGGTGAAGTAGTCAATTACAATGAGCACCCATTTATGTCTTACACTTGAAAGTGGATTTATGATTCATATAAATTCCAACCCCCATTACATGAAGGGTTGCTCCACCTAAATTGGGTTGAGTGGAAGAGCATCTAGGCTTTATTTACTTGCAAAGAGAGCACACTTCTGGCATTTTTTAACCCATGCATAGGAATACTTGAAAAGGCTAGGCCAGTAATAACTAGTCTTCATTATTTTTGTTGATGTTGTTCTTGGATTAAAATGCCATCTTGTAAGTCAATCATGAAATTTATCTAAGATTTTTGTCACTTGATTATCATTAATGAACCTATGATGTACCCCATTGAGGTCATTTCTAAAAATAACACCATCAACTAATGCATAAGGTATGGACTAAAGCTTGAAATACCTTATTTTTTCTCTATCCAAACTTTTAGGGCATTTTCCTATCATCAATAAATATGTCATGTCTTGTAGATAGATTTTTGAAGTGGAAGTACATTTGCCTATGAGTCATCTTGTGTTACCAAAACAACTTATTTGTCTTCTTGAATATCATCTACCATATTCTAACACAAGCCTTTGCCTCTTACCATCTTGGTGACTCTGATATACACATCATACTCCATGACATTGGTAATCCAACCAATTCTTCTTTCATTAAAATCCTTATTAAGGAGGAAGTCCCTAACCCTAGGATGAGACATCATAAGATGAATCTTGTTGTTAGAAAGCATTGGCTTAAAATTTTTTAGGCTTCTCAAAGCTAAAAGAACCTAATTTCTATAAAAGTGTACCTCACCTCATATCCTTCCATCCCTTGACTAAAAAAGGCAATTGGTTACATAAGTCCTTAACCATTCTTTTGCATTAGCATAGCTGATATGTTGTCAATGTTGGCAAAGATGTACAATATGGAATCCTCTAAGAAATTAGGATTCATAAATGAGGGTGCTTGGTAAATGGCTTGTTTGATGGCCTCAAATATTTCTTTGCCTTCATTTGACCAAGTAAACACTTGGCTCTTCTTTATCATAGTAGTGATGGGTTTGACCAGGTTTGAAAAAATAGGTATATACCTTCTCACAAATTTTATCTTCCCGAAGAAGCTCTAGATTCCTTTCTTGTGCTTAGGTAAAAGAAGTGCCAAGATAGCACTTATTCTACTAGGGTCAATGGATAACCCTTCCTTTGATAAAATATGACCTAAAAGTTTTCCTTCATGAACAACAAACACACATTTGTTGGGATTTAAAGAGATCCCATACTCTTTACATCTTTGGAAGATCAACCTTAGATGATCTAAATGTTCACAAGATTTCTTGGAGAAAACTCTAATGTCATCCAAGTAGACTAGCACCATTTGATGCAACAACCCTTGTAAATCCATGTCCATGGCTCTTTGGAAAGTGGTCCCAACATTTGAAAATCTAAAAGGCATCTTATGGTAAGTATATGTGCCACTTGGTGGTGAAGGAAGTTGATCTTCCTCTCTTACCAGCATTTGGTTGTATCCTAAATACCCATCCAAAAGAGAGAAACATTTTAAACCAAAAACTATCTAAAGTGGTGGCTCCATGGATGGTAGGGGGTAGTGATCCTTCAAAGAGACCCTATTTAGATCATTAAAGTTAACACACAATCTAATTTTCCCACTCTTATTCCTCAAAAGTACCAAATTGGATATATATGAGGAGTGCTTAATGGGAAAGATGATCTTAGATTCAATTAATTTGATCAATTATTTCATCATAAGCTCTTCAATTTTATCATTTATAGGCCTTTGCCTCTACCTAACAGGCTTGCAATTATCCTCTAATTCTATAGTGTGTTGGGCCAACTTGGGATCAAAGCCTCTTAGGTCATTGTATTCCCAAGAAAATATATCTACATATTTTATACAAAGTTCTATGAAATCATGCCTCTCATCTTTAGTGCTTACATTCCCAAGATTTAGGATCATGTCCTTGAAGATAAGGACTCTTCCATATTTTTCTTCATTGGTTGACATCACTACTTTGTATTTTCTTATATGATCTCCTTCATGGAAGAGACCTTTAAGGATGAATAGCCCTTTAGGAAGCTTGTTGGATTTCAATTAAACAATTTGATCCTTATATTGATGTTGAAATTTTTCTTGGTTTATGGAGGAGAAAACTAGCTCCTAATACAAGAAACAAACAATTTGCTTGTCATTCTTAAAGACCTACCAATGAGATTCATTGTCTAGAAATGATGATCTCACCACCACTTTGACATGTGGCTATAATTTGGCCTTTTTTAACTCATTTGGGATATCAAATTGAGCTCCCACATCTACCAACCCATCATCATCTCCATTTTGGTTCTTTTATACTACTTGGTTGTTAAGGGCCTCAAAATCCTCAATTAAGTCCCAAACTCTACATTTTTAATACTTCATCAAGGGATTTTTGGTGATATTCTAACCTCTAACCTAGTGGACTATTATCTCACTATCCCCATAAACTTGTAATTATTTTATCCCTCTCTTTTTAACCTATTGAATGCCATGTATAATACCCTCATATTCTATTGCACTATAAGAGAAACTGAATTGGAACCTATAAAAAGATAAATACTTGTCATTTGAGGGGGATACTAACATTGCATCTACACCCACTCCATGTTTTCTCCTTGAACCATCAAATAACAATTTCCATAAGCCACTAGGATATTCTTGAGGTCCAATGAGGGATGGCATGTGTGATATGAATTTGACTCGAGAGAGGATGATTAGTATGGTGTTAATTCCAAAATTAAAACAAAATGAAATAAACACACTAATAGCATAACATATGTAAGCCTAGACACTAAGAAAATATTAGTTAACAAAAACAAATGACAAGCAAAACTAAAAAGTAAAGGATAAAATACAAGAGTTCCTTCACCTTCCTTGGATGCTTCAAATGCCTTTGTAGTGGTGGCCTACTTAGCTTGTGCTCATGAAGTCCTTGGCAATGAAAGCTTGGATACCTCCATCTCTCCTTAGCACCTTTGACTTGTGGCTTGGGTTAGCTTGGAATCAATTTGGAATTATAATAATAGTTTCTTGAAGATTTTGAAAATAATTTGGCATTATAACTTTGCATCAAAAAATATTAG
This sequence comes from Torreya grandis, assembly GCA_037957365.1. Taxonomy (NCBI): domain Eukaryota; kingdom Viridiplantae; phylum Streptophyta; class Pinopsida; order Cupressales; family Taxaceae; genus Torreya; species Torreya grandis. The sequence continues at coordinate 1,422,701 of JARHVA010002348.1, read as the reverse complement.
AAATGATGTTGTGAGCCCTCCTATTTATAGATTTTTTGATTTATTCAGAATCAACCTCAGCCATCCATCTCAAGATTGAGATGTGTGGTTGAGGAATAATTTAATTTTTATAATTAATTTTTTAATTATCCTCATCATGGCATTGGAAAAAGGGTAAATTAAGAGGTATGTAGGGCATCATGGAAGGCATTGATGAGGCATGGGAGGAATGAATTCTAATATTTATGGCATTTATGGCCTAGAGATGTCTTCCCAAGAAATGAGGTCACTTGGTGATGTAGATATTCCATATTCATTTTCAAAAATAAGTATTCAACAAGTTTCCATGGAATTATTGATTAGGCCTTGATTTGAGTTAATTAGATCTTAAGCATGATTAAACACTTTGTGCACAATTTACTCAGATTGATCAAAATGCCTTGTTATTGGTCCTAAATTTGACTAGATTGGAATTGGAAGTCCATGTCAGATGCATTGGAACAGTATTCCTATTTAGGACATTGAAAATAATAAATAACAAAGGCATGTCTCTTATGTATAATATTTGATAGGGAAGATCAATCTAGAGCACCCAGGTGCAATTTTGATATTTTGACTTGGAATGATCTGATCAAAGTTAGTTAGCCCATAAATTGCATTGCCCCATTTAGGGATACCCTAGCCAAAATTGACACTTGAAAATATCATTTTCACATCATTTTGCATGTTTTATTTTTTTTAGGACAAATTATGCATTTTTTAGATGGAAACTTGCCAAAATCTTGATTGAAGGTTATCAACAACCAGATTTAGGTGTCTATAGTTTGCCCCTATTTGGGAATATATTAAAAACCATAGGCAAAACAATTTCTTCTTAGAGAATGATAAATGGCATGTATGCCAACAAGAATACTATGATTAAATAACAAATCTCCAAATGATTTTGGGAAGCCTATGATGATGCCCCCTCAAGGGAGTGGCCATCACATTTGTTGATGGATGGTCCCTCGAAAAGAAATAAGAAAGGTGGAATTAACCCATGGTTGATATTAATCCAAATGAGAAAATACTTGAATGTATTGATGTAAAAAGGATGTTAATTTTCCCAAAGTTGGTTATAATCAAGAATAAAATTAAATATAATGATTTTCCCATAGGTGGTTATAATCATTAAGAGGACCTAGATTGGCTAAAGATTATTGTGCCCCAGTTAGGGCTGATTAGTAAGCATAACTCAAGGATATAACCTAGAATATAGATGAAAGATGTGCAGGTGTAAAGTGATAAAAGAGATGAAGAGAAGAATAATATTGATCAATGTGAATGATTAAGTTATACCTACCAATGAGGAGATGCTCATACTGATTAACAATGACACAAATAGAATGGCCAATGGCTTAATTTGATCAAGGGTGGGATGGGAGGATCTTCCAAGGTGCCAAGGAGAAAATTTTGTAGCTCCATTGATCGTAGACCTTCTTGAAGCTGATATTTGTTGTATCATGTGATGGTAGGCTTCATAATAGAACACCATAAATACTATCCCAAAATATGCATAAGTACTGACTCTCGATATCCAATAAACACTTAAAAATAATGCACCAATCATAGAAACCATGATGATAATGTTGATGTATGAATATGGATGGAATCAATAATAATGTGCTCAAAGAATCACCTAATGAACACATATAGACTAAGTCAAGGCAACAGTGTTGAAAGCAAACAAGAAGATAAGTGAAGAAACAAACAAATAAATAAAAAAATAACTTGAAACAAACAAACAAATAGAAAGCTTGAAAATAAAAGCAAAATAAATCATCCTAAAAATGACAATTCCTTAGTAAGGTGGATCGAGGATAACTGACTAGGATTAGACAGGATAAATATTTTTAGACTTTTGAAATATTTGAATGTTTTTAGAATTTTGAGGTATCTTAACTCATTAGAGAATGACAAGATACCTACTTGAAAAATGGTGAGAGAATTTGGCTTAGGTTGCTCATAAAATAGTGACATTTTTTGGCTTAGGTTGCTCACAAAATAGTGAGAGCATTTGGCTTAGGTTGCTCATAAAAAGGTGAGAACATTTGGCTTAGGTTGTTCAAAAAATGGTGAGAGCATTTGGATTAGGTTGCTCACAAAATAGTGAGAGTGTTTGGCTTAGGTTTCTCTCAAAATGATGAGAGCATTTGGCTTAGGTTGCTCACAAAACAATGAGAGCATTTAGCTTAGATTTCTCAAAAAATGGTGAGAGCATATGGCTTAGGTTGCTCACAAAAAAGTGAGAGTATTTGGCTTAGGTTGCTCATAAAATGGTGAGATCATATGGAAATGGGGACTAAGGTGACCTCAACATGAATTGAGCATGACCCACATAGTCCTAAAATGACCTTAAGTCATATTAATTCCATCCACATAAAAGGTGGGGAAAAACCAACTAGGTCCTAACGAGTTCTCAAATCCAAAAAATGGCCAGTCAAATGAAAATAACAATGGCAAGGTGACATGGCAATGCATGGTAAACAAGTATTGCCCCTAGTTTGCCCATAGGTAGTTATAAATAAGATACAATGGCATAGGTCAATGATATTAATTTACCCATAGGTGGTTATAATTAATAGCAAGATTGGTGAAACACTAATTTGCCCATAGGTGGTTATAATCAAGATCACATAGATAAACATGGATAGGATGAAAGATATCTTTCTAGATCAACTATCACACTACTTTCATAGATTGTCATTTTAAACATAAATTGGATTGATTTTTAAAACTTAATTAAATCCCCTCACAAAAAGTGTGGGAAGAACCAAATGAACCAAGATCAAAATAGGATTAGGTAGGATGACTAAAAATAGGATTTGGTCTAGATAGGAATGGAATGATAGGATGGCACGGTCTTACTAAGGATAATGATGGTTTTTGATAGATTGGAAAAATGGTAAGAGGGTTGTTCCCAAGTGATGGGGTGAATGGCTAGGATCTATAATAATGGGAAATGGATATGTAATAATGGCAATGGCATGGTACATGTTTTTGGCCCTTTGTGGTTTTTTATTTTTTTGTTCCTACTGATGGGGAGATGCACATCCTAATCAATAAATAATACATACAAAATACTCAATCATGTTAATTTCTATCCCACACCTTGTTTGAATAACTGATCTATCAAGAACTTGATGCAGATCTGGTTGCAAACAATGCTTTTGTGTTCTTCCCTAGTTGTTGATTCTGGTTCTTTCAAACATCAAGATAAACTATCTTTATATCCTCTACAAAGGAAAGTGCAACCATGGATGGTAAATAAGGACAAATAATGGATGGTAGGTTTGTTTGTCAAATGGAATGGTATATGATAATAAAATGTGGAATTGTGGGGAAACAAATGAATATCAGGACTTTCAATCACATGTAATGTTGTTGATGTCAGATTTGACATATTTTTGGTTATGATGGGGCTGAAGACTTGTTCTCTATATAAGACCACAAAATTTTCTATTGTTTGATCCTGAGAGTAGATACCATATAATTAAGCTATAAATAGGAATCTATTTTGATTTGATCTTTGATTTTTCCTTCATCAAGTAGTGAAGAATTTTTGTACTCAACTATTGGTGCTTCAAAAAGGTTTTCACCAATGAAGTTATCTTTATTGTCCTATAGAACTTCTAAGAAGTTTTCACTAATGAACATTGGCTTTTTACTTTGATTTTCTTTTAGTGCTTCTAAAAAAGTTTCACTAGAAGATGCTGAGTTCTGACTTGGATTGTTCCCTAACACCTTCAAAAAGGTTTCATTAGGAGAGTGTTCTTCTACTACATGAATGTTGCCTTAGCGTCCTTTCTCCTTTTTAACTTCTATGTCACCATGGAATTAGTTCAATAAAGTGTGATTCTATTGATCCCAATCAACACTTTCAGGAGATAGAATGTCAATAATATGTCTATTTTGGTTGATGGTAATGGCCTATGGAATGGTAATGAAATGGGGAGAAGCTACACAATAATCATAGAAGATACTAGGAGAACTTGTGTTGATCCTAAAGTAATCATCCTCAAAAACTATATAAGGATCGCAAATGTATTCAAACTAATCTACAAGGCATACATAACCAATATTGTAATAGTCATGAACATATTCTATATCTGAATCTGATTCTGACTTAATAAACTCTGAATCTGATGTTAAGACTAATGTTGATTTTTATTTTGATGATAAATCTAATGTTAATTTAAGAATAGAAACTAACTCTAATTATAATTCTTCATCTGATGGATACTTTGTTATAATGATGTCTTATTGAATATTTAGTTTTGGACAAGTAACAATCTGTGATAACATAATGGGCTCCATAAAAACTAGTTTGTCAAAGTGAGACTCTTCTAGGATGGGAAAAAGTTCAAGAGACAACTCTTTATAGACTATCTTGTAAATAGGAGGCTCTTAAAAAATAGGCACATGGTTAAGGTAATGATTTTCCCAAAGGTGGTTATAATCATTAAGAAGTGACTCAACAAAGACTAGCTTGTCAGTGTGAGACTCCTCGACAATTAGTATAGGATCAATAGGAAATTTATCATAGGCTAACTTATCACAAATGGTTGATTCAATAGAAACATCTCATATGTGTTGGTTCTCTTAGCCTTGGTTTCCAATGAGTTAGAAAATACTAGTTTTGAACACAGCTTGGTCTTCGAATGATTGTATGGGTTGAGATTTGGACGGGATTGGTTCTAGACAAGGAATGACGTGTGGTTGGATAATGGTAGGGCATTGGGGAGCATGATTGCTCACATGATCCAAAGGACAAAGTCTTGAGATGGTAATGATAGGGCAGTTTGGAGCTTAATTTCTCACACAAGCCAAAGGATGAGGTCTTAGAATGGTAATGAAGGGGAATTATGGAGCATTATTACTTTCACAAACTAAATGACTAGGTCTTTGAATGATGAAGGGGTGTTGTGGAGCTTGGTTTATAACATAAAATAAAGGATGAGGCCCTGATATAGAAATGGTTGGGTGTTGTGGAGCTTGGTTTGTTACACAAGCCAAAGGACTAGGTCTAGGAATGGTAATGGTATTCCTTAGATATTATGGAGCTTGATGGCTCATATAATCTAAAGGAGGGTTAGGGGTAGTTGATGATTAGATAGTAAAATGATGTTGTGAAACTTGATTGCTTGCACAAGAAAAAGCATCCAAGTCTTCCTCATAAACCAGATCATCCCAATCTTGTGTTGGATCATAGGTTGGTTCTTGATTGTGTTCCATGTACTGATTATTACAAAGAGGGTATGGATCTGTATCCAAAACAACATTATCTATAGTTGGGTCTTCAAATTCCTCTTCAAAATCCTATTCATACCAATCAAGGTCTAGAGTTGGATCATAAGTTGCTTCGTGACTTTGTTCCCATGAATGATTCATATGAGGCAAATAGAAATCTATCTCAAAAACCATATTAGCATCATTTAGGTCTTAACAAAAGCTATTAAAGTCATTTTATGTGGCCATTCAATCATAAGTTAGATTTTAAGTGACTCCATCATAAGTGTAGTTAGACATATCCATGTAAATGATGAAATCTCTAAAAATAAAAATACTTAGAGTTCTAAAAACTCTAAAAAACTATGTCCAAAGGACAACTAGTTCAAGCTTGGTCTAACTTGGTCGAATGGGTGGAGTTATATCTCCAATATGGTCTAAAATTGGAGCTTTATCTCCAAAATGATTTGTTCTAATACTTGTCATAAAATATTCTAACATCAATTGTCTAATTTCAAATGTCATATGCATAAAAGTTCAAGCATATGAATACAAACTAGCATTTCAAAGGTCTAGGTGAAAGTTTTCCAAACAAAGTCTAAACTAGGAAAGGGAAAAGTTGAGTTTCTATGTTTTTTATCCAAACATGGGATCAAAATCTAGGCTTAAACAAATAGGCATGTGCTAAGACTTTTGGCTAAATAACGCCAAAATCTAGACTTAAAACAAATGCTAATATGATTTGATTTAATCTAACGAGTCTAGAAACAACTTTGGCATAAACCTGACACACATAATCAAACATGAACATGATCAATTGGCACAAGGCATAAGACAAAAGGCTATGTTCTCCCAAATAAAGGTGAAAAACAATGATGAGGATAAGCATTAAACAACCAAATAAACCATCAATATTTTTCAATTTTGGGTAATCGATTAACCAAAGTTATGTAACCCAAAAGAGAAATATCTATGTATCAGCTCCATAAATTAAGTCTTAAACATAAATCAATCAATGTTTGAATCCAAACTTTGACAAGGCTAATTGAAAACTCAATGTTGAAAACTAGGATTTGACTAAACAAGTTAGACAAGATTGGATAGCATGACAGCACAAGACAAAGGTCTAAATGGTATACATAAAGTGGTTTGAAATAATGGTTTTTGATATAAGGTGAAACAATTCTTAATACAAATTGAGCATCCTAATGGTGTAAGCATACTCAAATGATTTGGTCTATGTTATGTTTCAAAAGATTTAAAAGGCTCAAAAATGTTGACATGATTTGGGCAGCATAACACTACCCTTCACAACTAAAATGCATTATTTTGACATGGTTTATGAATAAACAAACAAGTGTTAGTATCAAAACATACCAAGAAAAAATGACTAAAATACACTAAGTATAATCATCTAAATCCTAGCAAGGGTATGGTAAAATGGGGTTTAATAAACTAGCAAGGTTATGAACATTCTAGGGGAATAAATTGCATAATGACTTTCACATCAAATGATGCAAAAGATAAGCATAAAAATTGGGTGACCACAGCATTAGCTAGTTGTAAAAAGGTCTAGTGATTTTTACAACCACTACATCTTGATGTTTGCTTAGTGTAGTGTGATGTCCAAATGCAGATATGTCCCATGTGCAACTCCAAAGGAGCCAAATGAAGTTAATGCTGGGAGGTGAAACCCCAAGTCAAAGCTTACCTAAAAAACTTGTGGGAGGTGATGAAGTCCCCCTCACAAGCCAAGATGCATAAACAAATAAATTATGAAAGTAGAAAGACTTTAGGGTCATTTACAAGGTCACCCAAACATTGACAAGTTTTTAGGGAGTGTTTTAGATGACTTTCTTTCTAAGCCTTGGACTAGGCTACTTGCAATAGGAATGGCACTTTTGATTTCAAGGGTTCCCTATAAGGGAAAAAAGGAAGATCATACATGTAACATTCCTCTTTTCACCAAATAAAACCTAACTAAACAACTATTGTAAACAAAAATTGACAAGTGTGTTCAATTTTTAAACCCAAATGAAATGTTTGGTGGTGTTCATTTGACCCCTTGGCCTTATTTCAAACTTTGAAAACATTTACAAAAATATCTAAAAATTCTTTGTTAAACACTAAAACAAGGTTCCTAGTCAAATTTTAAGCATTCAAAAGTGATTTAAACATGTTTTGATCAAATATCTCACTTGGTCCTATAGGAAAATTGTTAGCATGTCCCTTAGCTTTGAAGCCCTATTGAATTTGAAACAACAAACTTTGAAAAATAAGGTCTCAGTTCTATGTTTTTGGAAAAACATAGTGACCGACATCGGTCAATACCACTGACATCAGTTATAGCCAACCAAGATATAACTGATGTCAATTCTACTAATTGACATCGGTTAATCCAAGTAATTGATGTCGATATTTCTATTGACATCAATTATTGTGTAAAACTTGTGGCAACCAAAAATGATAAAATAAAGTTATAAAATTAATTTACAAGAGTTTTAAGGGCTCAAATGAATATTTTAAAGTTACAAAATGATCTACTTCAGGTGTAGGATGCATTTAGTCCCACCGAGCATACCATTATGTGATCTAGGAATTTCACTCAAGAGAGGATGTTTAGTATGGTGTTAGTTCCAAAATGAAAACAAAATGAAATAAACACACTAATAACATAACATCTCTAGGCCTAGACACTAGGGAGAGCTTAGTTAACAAAATAAAATGACAAGCACAACTAAAAATTAAGGGTTAAAATACAAGATTTCCTTCACCTTCCTTGTGTGCTCCAAATGCCTTTATAGTGGTGGCTTGCCCGGCTTGTGCTCATGAAGTCCTTGGCTACCTCCATCTCTCCTTGGCACCTTTGGCATGTGGCTTGGCTTGGCTTGGAATAAATATGGTATTATAACACTAGTTTCTTAAATATTTTGGAACCAATTTAGCGTTATAACTTTGCATCAAAAAAGCTTAGAAATGATATTGTGAGCCCTCCTATTTATAGATTTTTGGATTTGTTTAGAATCAACCTCAGTCATCCATCTCAATATTGAGATGTGTGGTTGATGATTAATTCAATTTTTGGAATTAAGTTTGTAATTATCCTCATCGTGTCATTGGAAAAATGGGCAATTAAGAGGCATGGAGGGCATCATGGAAGGCATTGATGAGGCATGGGAGGCATGAATCCTAATATTTTTGGAATTTATGGCCTAGAGATGTCTTCCCAAGAAATGAGGTCACTTGATGATGTAGATATTCCATATTCATTTCCAAAAATAATTATTCAACAAATTTCTATGGAATTATTTATTGGGCCTTGATTTGGGTTAATTAGTTCTTAAGCATGATTAAGCACTTTATGCACAATTTACTCAAATTGATCAAAATGCCTTGTTATTGGTCCTAAATTTGACTGTATTGGAATTGGAAGTCCACATCAGATGTGTTGGAACTATATTCCTATTTAGGATGTTTCCAACAATAAATAACAAAGGCAAATCTCTTATGTAGAATATTTGATAGGGAAGAGCAATCTAGAGCACCTAGGTGCAAGTTTGACATTTTGACTCAAAATGATCTGATCAAAGTTAGTTGGCCCATAAATTACATTACCCCATTTAAGGATACCTTGGCCAAAATTGGCACTTGAATTATCATTTTCACATGATTTTGCATGTTTTAGTGTTTTTAGACCAAAATGTGCATTTTTAGATGAAAACTAGACAAAAGTCTGATTGGAGGTTATCGACAGCCATATTTAAGTGTTTATAGCATAGACTTATTCTCTTTATTTAATAAGTAGACACCCATGTCCCTCTCATTAACTCCTTCCAAGGGATCAACAAAATGATTGTCATTCCATAGTTCATTTAAGAGCATGTTTGATATCTCCTCAGGGTGAGTGTTTAATTCTTGACCAATCATATGTTCCTCCTCATCAAGAATGGTGCAATTGATTTTTATGTTGTTTGGCCCATAAGTCTCTATGTGGAATTCTACAATAGGTTCAGCTTTTATTGATACTTTAGTCCTATATCATGTTTTGAAATTCATGTATGACTAGTGTATTGTAAGATAAGCTCCAATCTTTGTAGTGAATTCCCTACATAGGCATAGGAAAAAATAAGGAGGTACATCTAGGATCAACACATCTTGAGCCATTGAGACACTAGGATAAGCATAAATGGTTAAGTTGAGGCCTCTAATTATGCCAAATGGTTTAGTAGAAGAACCATCAAGTTGTATAACTCCTTTAGATTGGGGCTCATATTTTAGACCATGCTAATTAGCTATGGACTTTGGCATTACTAAGGTGATAGCCCCACTGTCTACCAAGAAAATATGCACTAAAGAGTCGCCAATGATTACTGAAATTTAGAAGGGAGAAGGATCAACCACCTTACCTAGTTGCACTTCACTAGGTCCTTTGGTTTCATTGGTGAGAACCACATTCTCTTTAATTAGTGGTTTCTCATAAATATTGATTCTTGATAACCCTTCTTGGAGGATGTCTACTTGACTAGGCATATAGATCATATCCCACATTGGCACACTCACATTGGACCTTTTCATTTGTTCCACAATGTTTATGGGTGAACCACAAACCTTTGGTTGTACTTTGGGAGCCACAACTTCACCTTGCGTTTGTGAGTTTTGGGAAATAAATACATTCCACTAATTTTGATTCCTTAAAGCTGCTATAACCTTTGGAGTAGTAGAAGGTTTATTTTTCTTTGATATTAAATGAGTAATGTTAGGAGGATCATTGATTGCTTCCTAGTTATAGTCCATGTTCCTTCTTTTGAAACTTGTATTTTTTGCCACTAGAATGTATGACTAGATAGAATAAGCCTATTGATTGAGTGCATAACACTCTTCTTTATCATAATTCAACATTATAGCACCAAATTATTTTGGTCCTTGATTAGGGATTTAACCTTGTTGAGGCTTTTTTGGTTTTGTCATCATGGGTACCTTTATGTTTTGACCCATAAGAACTTAATTGTACCCATAATTAGCAGCCTACTACCATTGATCATTGAAATCTTGAGTGAAATTAGTGGTTAGAATAATTCCAAGGCATGGTAAGCTTAGCTTCTTTAGCAAAATTACTCTGAATAGAGACCAAGATGTTTTAAGTATTTGTAACATTTTGATTATAGTTATTTTGCTAAACATAGTTAGGCTACCCTTATCCTTGGCTTTGACCTTGGCATTGGCCTTAGAAGTTTCATTTTTAGGGTGGCTTATTTTCTTGATAAGATTGATGCTAAGGTTGACATGAGGCTTGGTAAGGCCTATTGAAATTTTTTTACCTCTTAACATTCACTAGCTCATTTCCTAAGGATTGAAACATGCTCTTAAGCTCTTGAAAGTTATTATGTTCTTAAGAATCACCAGATTGGCTTGTGGAATCCTTCTCTTGCTTGGGTGAGGATATATAAGCATTGTAGGAATAGGAGGAATGATATCAAGGGGAGGAATATAAATAGGGGGTGGTCTGATCTAAAGGAATAAAGGCATAGGTGGTCTAGGTGTAAGCTTATTAGCCTGTATTAGATAATTTTATGCTCTGATTGATACCTCGTATGCATTTGGCAATGTGTTTCCTCCCATCGACTAGATATTTAATACAACGTCACTATTTAGGTCCTTTAAATAGTAAATAAGGGAAAAGTTATGGGTAGGCCTAACAGAGACTAGGATTTTATCCCAAGTCTTTTGAAACCTTGTGTTGAAGTCTTACATAACTTCATGAGGGGCTCTTTTTATTACTGTCAACTATTATGCAAGTGATAAATGGTCACATTTATCCTAAAATATATTACACTACATCTCCTAATTGGTCCCATGATGTAATAGAGTTATTAGTAAGGATTCTACACCAATCTAAGGATTTACCTTTGAAAGAGATGGATAATAACCTAATTGCCATATTTACCTCATTGATATCATGAATGTTGTAGAAGTTGGCTATATCCATGAGGTGTTCAGAAGGGGTTGTAGCTTGGTCTCTAGTAAAATAAGGAACACTTTTAAGAGTTGATACCTGAATAGGATCATATTAATGGATGTCCAGAGGACTTTGGACATTAAAATTCAAAAAATAAAAAATTCTAGGGGTTTCCATGGTGATGAAAGGGTTTTAAAAATATTTTCTTGTAGGGGTAGGCCTTAGAATTGACTTAGGAATAAAGTTGTCTTTATATGGGTGTGTATTATCAAATCTTAATCTTTTTTATGATTTCAAAGGTAATTCAACAAATTCAAGGGGAATACCTCTAAAAGATGACCTTGTAGTCACTTTAGGCAGGAGATGTAGTCACTGTTCTACCACTAGAATGTTGAATCTTCTTTTGGAGTCACTAGATGTTGTTGCTTGGAAGCTATAACTACTGCAAACTAATCAAATTAACATAAAACTTTAAGCAATATTATTTGAATTATTTCCCACCAAGCATGCCAAAAATTATTGTAGCATCAATTTGTACCCTTGGAGAGGGTTCTTTAGGCTTTCTCCAATTGAGCTACACTATGGGAACAACACCATGATGTAGGTCACCTATGGTGTCATTGAACCTCTGGAGAAGGTTGGCTTCCTTTTGATGGATCACCTATACTAATTTTTATACTAAGAAAAGGGTTATAAAGAGGGAAAGGGATACTTAAAATTTTAACTAGGTGATGCACCAAATTTAAATGAGGCTCTCATATTCATGATGTAAACATTGGAGAAGCATAAGACAATGCTAGCTCACACAATCTTGTAAAAGTAGCTAGTTGTATAAGTGTTTCATAAACTAGGTTCAGAAAGTAATGAATGAAGGCAAAGAGGACTTATAAGACTCACTGAGAGTTTGCATCAATGATATAAATAACACTAACTTATACTTAAAACTAACTTGAAGACACCTATAAATGAGCAAGAATTAAATACAATGGGCATAGAAGATTATCCTTCACAATGTCATCATGCACAAGCTTTACTACACATAATTCAGAGGGGAGAGATAGGTAAATAAATTATTTATTACTTTAAAAGGTATTTCATACAAATTTTGATAGGCTCTATCCTTATAAAAATGAGAGTCTCTACTCTTATACAATTGAGAGATAATTTATTATCAAAATTACACCTCATTATATATGGAAAATAATAAGAGATATAGGAGGAAAGGGAGAGAGAGGGGGAACACACCATCTGTGATCATTAATCGAGCTACCATCCTTCTTAATTTTTAAACCAAATTTGATCCAATTAGGAATTTGAGAAGAAATAAATTCTCTATTGTACTCTTGAATCCCCAAATCTCATTACTTTGATCTTCTACGCTCTCTCCACTTGCTTTCATTATGAGGACAAAGTCTTCATATCCATGGACTTGATAGATCCATGCCTAAGTCTAATTTTAGAAGTTGTAGGTACTTATTTGTTTAATCTATGACTATGTCAAAGGATGAGACACTTCAAACCTTCCCCTAATCCAACCTAAACATAGGTATTTACCATAGATTAAAAACCAATCTAATTTATTATTTTCCTATAGTCAATATATCAATGAATCTTTGTAGTTCACATAGACTCATTCTTAGAACTATATTATGTATTAATAAATGACTCTAAAACCTATGGAAGCTAATGAATTATTTCACATGACATTGAAAACATAAGAAAACTGAGTCTACATGCTCTGGATCCTCCAACAAAGGTATCGACTGAGCTTTAATGGCATCTTTTGAAATATTTGCCATAGTTTGACTTTAGGCCGCATTTACTCTTTATTGAAGTCCCTTAAATTTCAAATTTTATTGTCATCCATTTATATTAAATATGCACAATATAATACACTCTTTTATATATATGTGATATGCTAACTTGTTGACCTCTCACTCACCATCAACTAGCTTCTTCATGATTAAATGCACACCATTGGATCTGTTTCCTCATGATTAAACATGCATTGTTGATATTTCTCTATATGAATGAATGTGAGCCATGGATTTTTTAATAGTTTAACATGATTAAGATAATATTCACCTATGTATTTACTTTTAGGATCTTCTAACCTTTTGACCCATTTATCTTCATCAAATGTACTTTGTAAGATTGCACATGCACCGTTGATCTGCTTGGACCCACTGATTCTATATTTACCCATGCGTTGTTGGATATACTTTGTATGATTACATATGCATCATAAATCTTGAAAAATTTGAATTTAAATGGCTATTTTACAATCCCCAAATTTAATTTTTTCTTGCATGTCCTACTTTTTAATGATTTTTAAATCCAAATGGTTAATTGTTATAGCTTTAACTTGATGTCCTCGTCCATGTTTCATTTTACTTGTTCAACATTGAGGACTTAGATATTGAGATAGAAAACTCATCAAGACATGAAATTTATATAAAATGTTCAAGGCATGAAAAAAACCATGTCCATATAACTCTTTAACCCAAGTTGAATTTTCAAGTGCATTTATCAAATGTGTAACCTGACTGATATGTTCGTCTCTACGTGGCATGCTTATAATGGTTTGGTTCTTTTAAACTTGTGAAATAAATTTTTATCTCTTTATAAGGATCTAATGAAATTTTAAGACTTTTTGAAACCTAATTCATGCCCTTGAATTCTTGAAACACCATGAGAACCTAGTAGTCTTTTTCACTTTATAATCCTAGACCTATTTCTAAGCTTAATTTGTAAAGATCAATAAATTGCACTTTAAGTTTGTTTAAAGTGTTTCAAAAGATTTGTAAGTGACATTTGATCTTCTTATTTATTATTTGGTCACCCACTCAATTAGTAATTCTATTTAGCTTGTCACTCTATCTTGGAACTTCCATAAATTGATCTATCTAGGAAAAATTTTGTATGTAGGCCAAAATTGGCCAACAGGTCCCAAAGTGAAAACCTATTTAAGGTGATTTTATACTAGATTAAAAGTAAAGAGAAAGGATATTATTATATTAAAATATTATTTGAGTTTCCATTAGATGGGGGGTGTTCTCTTTTCCCCTAGTGAAGCTTAGGAGACCACCAATGATGAACTTACCTATGGTTTCAAGTTCAGTTCTGAAGAATAACATGCCTTCGACCGAATCATTCAAGAGTTTCCAATAATTTTTGTCACATCCATATTTACCATTGAGATATTCTAATTTATCTTTACTAGGGGATCTTAAATTTCTATTCCAAATAAAAGACTTTTCCATTGTAGGCTAATTATAATCATTAGCAACCATTCTAGAAGATGGTTTGACTCTTCTTGTGGAGGACACTATAGAAGTCAACATCATGAATCCAAATGACACAAAATAGATCAAATTAGATGAATCACTCAATAAGGAGGAACATGACATCTTTACATCCCTTTTGAGAGAATTTTTTGATATATTTACATGGGCATATTCAAACATGCCAAGTTTGGACCTCACCTTGGTTATACACCACCTTGTTGTACATCCAAATGCCAAACCTGTGAACAAAAAACTATTTAAAATGCATCCTCACATTATTGTATTAGTAAATAAAGAGTTTTAAATAAATCTTATAAGTGAGATGTATTTAACATATGGAATACTCAGAATGGATCTTGAGTGTTATGCCAGTCAGTAAGAGGCTAGAAGGAACTAAAATCTACACTGATTTTATAGATATAAAAAAGGCCTACCCCAAGGATGAATTTCCTCTACCAAACATTGACATAATTTTAGACTCCACATTCAAGTATGAAACTCTTTCATTGATGGATGGATTTTCATGATACAACTAGATTAGGATTTCACTAGAATACCAACATAAAACAACATTCACCACTCCATGGGGGATATTTTATTATCAAAGGTTATGATATTTGGTCTCAAAAATTATGGGGACATATACCAAAGATCCATGACCATCATATTTCACTATATGATACATGACATTATTGAAGACTATGTTGATGACATACTAGGAAAATTAAATACCAGGGTTGATCATCCAATAGCATTATGAAGAATATTTGAAACACTACATGAATACAAGGTCAGACTCAATCCTAAAAAGTGTGGTTTTTGGAATTACTTTAGGAAAAAATTTGGGATTTATTATGTCTTATAAAGGCATTGAAGTTGATCTATCCAAATTAAAATCCATTACCAAGATGCCATCACCTTCCAATTTGAAGCAGCTTCACAATTTATAGGGCAAGATTCAGTCTATTAAACACTTCATTTCTCAATTGGATGACAAATTCCATCCATTTGCACACTTTTTGAAGAAAGGTACCATGTTTCATTGGGATGAATAATGACATAAATATTTTCATCATTCAAAGGACTATCTTATAAATCTACCTATTTTATTGCCACCTATGATATGACATTCATTCCTATTTTACCTATCTACCATAGACAATGCCCTAAGGGAACTTATAGATCATCATGATGATAATGGAAAATAACATGCCATTTACTATCTAAGTCATACACTATTTGTATATAAACAACATTATACACCCAATAAAAAAGCCTATCTATTTATGGTCTTTGCATTTTATAAATTATGACATGACATGTTAAGCAATAATACCATAGTTATTTCAAAAGTAACTATGATCAAGTGTCTACTATCCAAAATAGCTTTACAAGACCACATGGATAAATGGATCATGATTCTCAGTGAGTTTGAGATAGAATACATCAACCAAAAGGCCATCAAGGGACAAGTACTTATAGATCAATTTGCTAAAGCTCTCTTATAGATACATAACCTTTAACTTTCTAATTTCAAAATGAGTCCATTATGAACATCATTGAAACACCTCTTGATGAGTAGTGCTAGAAGCTATATTTTGATGAATCATTCACAACACATGGATCGAGGGTAGGATTACTATTTTTAAACCTGAGGGGGGTCTTATCTCTAAATCATTCTATATGAGCTTTCCTTTATTAATAACATGGTTGAATATGATGCACTCATTGAATGGATTTGATAGGTAGTATAATGAAATATTCAACATCTCAAGGTTTATGGTGATCCTCAGTTGAACATTAATCAGGTTATAGACCACTTTCAGGCCAAAGATGATACATTGGTTCCATACAAGGCCATGATCAACACTCTCAAACAATAGATTACCAACATAAAATTTGAGCACATACCAAGGGCCAATAATATAATAATAGATTTCATGGCCACCATTGGCTCTTTGATTTATCATACTGACAAGGAAAAATAATATCAATTCCTCATTGAAAATCTTCTAATGCCTACTCATGAACCTTCAACTATCATAATGATCTATGATATTGTTCATCCTAGATAGATGGTATTCTATATTTTATACCTACCTTCATGACCATATTACATCACCAGACCTATCACACAAATAAATCAAGGCATTCACCCACCAAGCTGCATGATATATCTTACTTGGACCAACCCTGTATCATTATAGCTTTCATGGAACTCTGCTTCATTATTTAACTTTGATAGAATCAACATTAGTGTTACACGAAGTTCATGGAGTGCATGGACCCCACATAAACAAGGCCATCTTATCTATAAATATCCTATATATTGGGTATTATTATCCAACTATGGATATAGATGCAACTGCATATGTAAAAAGGTGTAATAAATATCAAAAGAATGCCAATATGATTCACGCCCTAGCCAAGACTTTAAAACCAATGCTTACACCATGGCCATTTTCCATATGAGGCTTTGATCTCATTAGAAATATTAACCCAACCTCATCTAATGGCCATAAACACATCCTTACCACTACCAAATATTTCACTAAGTGAGTTGAAGTTATACCCCTCTCTTATGTGACTAGAAAACAAATTTCCAAATTCATCTTTAACCATCTCATCTACCACTATAGTTTCCCATCCAAAATTATATCTAATAATGGAAGATCATTTAATAACAAGGATGTCAAATCACTATGTCAAGTACAATATTGCTCAATATTTTTGTACATCTTATTACCCATAAGGTAACAACTAAGTAGAAGCATTCAACAAAATCATTGTCAACATCCTTAAAAATATTGTCAATGATGCTAGCCACAATTGACACCTCTAAATATTTTATACCCTCTGGGCATACTGCACCAATTGCCATACCCCAACAAGAACCACTCCATATTCCTTAGTTTATGGCATTGAGGTTATTCTTCCCATTGGCATTGAGTTACCCTCTTTGTGCATCTCTTTGAAACATGTTCTAGATGATGAATATTATTGAGTATCTCACCTATAATATCCAGAGTTACTTGATGAGAAATACATTATCATAATCAATAACTTTCTAGCACACCAATACCAACTGTATGGCCATTATAATGGGTGATTCAAACACAAATAATTCAAGCTTGGTGATCTTGTTTTCAAGTAAAACCAAAAAATACCATGATTGAGAAGAAGCACAAGGGAAATTTCAAACCCAACTAGATAGGCCCACATATTATTGTTGCAAACTATGGATCTGGAACATACAAGTTTGCTACACTAGATGAGGATGAACTTGATGAGCCAATAAAAATTATACACCTCAAGTGTTACTTTACTTGAGAGACTTAAAATATTTTCTATGAGGCATTTTTCCATTATACCATAATATTGACATTCTTCTTTGCACCATACCATTTTACCATACATTTTCTATCGACTGAGTTATTGTAACCCACCTGACTAAGGCCCTTTGACTTTAGCTCCATTCAATTCATTCCAAGGGCACTTTAAGAAAAAGGATTCTGATCAATTTTTAGTAGTTGATTTAATATTCTAGATAGAGGCTATATTTTGGAGAAGTATGATAGTGGTTTAGCATTTGCATTCTTCACTTGTTGTTTCATTCCATTTAAGTGATACTAATTATAATTGCCTTTGACCAAATTAGAGTACCACTATCATGTTACTAATTAGAACTACCTATGGTAAAATTGGTATCATTGAACTATGCCATTATTTCCTAATTATAAACACCTATGGTAAAATTAGGAACAACACCTTTATCATGCCTTGAAGTACCACATTGCCATTCATATGTTGTACTGTTCCATTTGCCTACTTTACCTAATTTATGCATTTGTTTCTACCTAGTCAGATTCCTCTATTTTGAGGCAAAACTACAATGAATTGAGGTCCTAATGGGACTATGTAAGTAATGATTGATTCATGTTGAGGTTAACTCAGTAACCCCTTTGCCATGTTCTCATCATTTTATGAGCAATTTTAAGTTTGAATGCTCTCACCATTTTGTGAGTTGGATCAATTAGTATCTCATCATTCTCATTCAAGTTAAGATGCTTAGAAAATTCCAAAAACATTTGAGAATAATTCTATAAATACTTAAACATCCCTAAGATTGACCACTTATTTGCCTTAAGGATTCTGGGAGCCCTCACTATTTCAAAAAAAAACCACTTATCATTAGTTTCCCCACCCTTAATGGCCTCACATCCCATGTTATTTCCATTTTATGATCCCATTCCCATATTCCTTTACAACATCCATCATGTTTTCTTATCATCCTTTTCTTATATCCCATTTCTTGGGAGAACTACATTTGGCCTAAAGTTTATGTTGGACCTTGCATCCCTAAAACTATGTAGGAAATGTCCACTTGTCTATGCATCTAGAGCCAACTTGACCACCATTTTAGACACTATAAAACCATACATAATTTTTCTAGATGTTGAAATGCTTTAGGACCCTTTAGGGACCACCTAACCCTTCTAGACCCACTAACCAACCCATCAAACCTTAGGTTTAGTTAGCTACTAAGCTAACTAACTCACTAACTTACTAACTAACCCCTAACCCAACCTATTTAACTCACCTTGACCCCTTTAACTCTAACACTTTACCACCAATGATTAGCATGACCACTGATAGTTAGGTTGACTTTCAATGCTCAGGTCCCCAACATTATAACATAAACGCCATTTTTGTGCAAGCTAGCATGCACAATTTAATATGTCTACCTTACTAGGTGCTAACAAACTATGGAGCATCAAAATTAGTAAGCCAACCTCCTAGGTAATTTTCTATCCTCCATCTCTCTTTGCCTATAAAAGAAGGGAGTAGGAATTGAGAAAGGATCATCATAGGCATTCTAACACATAGGTATCCAATCTTTCTAACTATTCTTTCTTCTAGTAATTTAGAAACTACAATAGAGATCTGAACATCTATAGAAATTGTTCTTAAGGTAAAGTACTGTTACTCTACCAAAATTTCTCCAGCCATCAACCATTAGCCATTTAGCAAGTAACAAGTATATTTTATACTTTAGCTTTGTTTGTTTGATTTTTGACCTCCCTTCCCCAAATCATACCTTTTTACATTATATTTTCCAACTATTAAACCCCTAACAGAACCCTTATTTGTTTAAGAAATGAGAAAAAATTTCTACTCATTCGTTATTACTAGTTTCTTAGCTTCTTCCTTAATTAAGAAATGAGCAAAAATTGAGATAATTTTTTTGGTACACTTAGTGGGACCTAATAACATATAGGTGCCCTTTTCTTCCTTTATTCTATGCTCATACAATGAAATTGAAATTTTCTTTTGGGTATAAAATAAACCTTCCATACATTAATTGCTTGCATTTTTAGTTCATGTAGTTAAAATTAAAAGCAAAGTAATCAATTGTAGTTACACTTTTGTTCTCACACACTTTACCAAACCACATAATCAATCAACACATCAAAATAATTGACATAAGACCTAAATAGGATTTCATCACCTAGCGATATACCTTACTCTTTGGCTATCTTACTTGAAGGTCATTACCAAGAAGAGAAACCAAAACTTAGCTCTTTGGTTGAGTCTAAACTCTAAAATTTAGTATATCTTGGCTAAGCACCTAACACCCTTATCACTACAGTGTGTAAAGTAAGGGGGTAGACCCCAATATCAATCCACTTACTAACTTTCAATATAGATTTTTGAGAGCCTTTAACACCTAAAACCAACCTTAGACTTCCTTTCTAGTACCTGATCTACAAACCAAAGTTATTTTTCACACTTTCTAAGTCATAAGCCAAAAGTGATATAAAAAGAATCCTATGTTTTTCTAAACACACTCTAGTGTATGTTTTGATTGCCTTAAGATATTTTTATTTTGCTTACTTTGTGTTTGAGTTGTGAGCTTTTCATCATTTCCTTTCTATTCCTCACATCATCTTTACTAGACAATAGTTGAGGAATTAAACCAACTAAAAACCACCTTCCTCTTCATCTTCTTCTATGGAGTATACTTTAGATGTTGAGGTTTCTCCTCATCTTTATACCCCTCTAACCATGCCTTGGATAGTTATCAAGGGAGATGCATATTTTGCTACCTTCCTTGATAACAACCCCATGGCCCTCTAACATTACCTCAACACCTTATCTCACCACACCCCTAATACTTTAGTTCCTCCTAAGGATCCAACTTATGGGATGCCACCCCATATTATGATATAACTACCTCCACCCAACCCATGATCACCCAAGCATCTTATTCCACCAATATCCCATCCACTACCTCCACCCAAACTCAATCAAACATCCCAACTAATAACCAATCACCCCCTACACCAACCAATGCCTCCAACATAGGGGAAACCTCACCTTTTGTTACCCATACTTCATCCACCATAGGGATATCTTCTACCCCTATTTATACCACTCCCCTTCTCACTACCAACCCACAAATTTCCACCTCACTTTAAATTTTGGTGTTTTTCATACCCCCTACCCTTCCACCTATTAGTATAAGAGTTACCACTCAACCCCAATCCACCAACCCATCCATACCTCCAAATCAACCCATATCAACCCCTCAACAAATACCCATGACATCATACTAATATCCTCCTAATCCATAAGGATACATAGCACCTTCTACCCAACCTTTTTTTCCCATTAACCCTTATGCGGCATCATCCTAACCTTAAATGAACACATACTAGTATATGGAATCATCTCAAAATTCAATCACTTATCCATATATTACATCCACCCAAACCTAACTAAACCTACCACACAATTATATATATATTTCCAATCTCAAACATATTTGGTCAAAATGTTAATGGACAAAATGACCAAACTAGAGTCATCTAATTTTGGGGCTCATAACCTCTTTCCTTATAATCAAATCTACAATGAACCTATTCACCCATCTATTCCTATCCAACCTTATCCTCCTCAATGGTAACTACCCAAGTTTTCCAAGTTCTAAAGAAAAGAGGACCCCCAACATCAATTAAGAGCATTTCACCATTATTGCTACTTGATTACATATGATGATGCTCTTCTCCTTTTCACCTTTCCTATGTCTTTATCTAGGTTAGCCTTGGATTGGTATAGTGATATCACCAATAACTCCATATTTTCCTTTTCCCAACTTTCCTAAACCTTTTTAGATCACTTCTCAATCTATATATATATATATATATATATATAAAGGTCTCTATTACTAACCTCTACTCCATCAAGAAATTTAATGATGAATCAATTATTGATTTCCTAGCTAGATGGAGAGGTCTTATCAACCAACTCTCTTTCTCTTTATCCCAACCTGATTTGATTAAATGTTAATCTCAAGGTTGTGCCAAACACATTTCCCCTACTCTTTAGGTTCAAACATTTAAAACTTCTAATGGGGATTTCACCATGGTATGCAAAGTATAAATTAGATCCATTGATGATGGACAATTAAAATTAAGAAAGAAAAATTCTAGATTCAAATCCAATGATCCCTCTTCATCCAAAACCACCAACCAATATAATCATCCCAACACCAAACCAAAGGTATCCACAAACTCAATTTTTCTTAAAATGGATCCACCTCCAATTTTCAACCAACCTAACCAAACCAACTCCTCTAACTCCTCTAATCAACAAAGCTGAAATCAAAACTGATCTACCCCAAAACTATATACTCTGTTAGGGGAGTATTATGCTTCAGTTTTGGACAAATTTCTCAAAGACAATATCATACAACTTCCCCCTATCAAACCTCCCTAAAAATTCAATGCTTCTTTCCCTAAACCTAGTTGGTACAATGAGAATAACCTATTTTATTTCCACCATGTCATTAGACATGACATTAGTAGGTGTAACACCTTAAAAACTATTGTCCAAAACTTGATTGATAAGGGAGAAATTACATTTGATAATCCCAATGTACCCATAAATCAGTCCCTTAACATATTTAAGAAACATTTACCCAATCATTCCCCTTCTACCAACTATGATGATAGCAAATTAGAACCATCTCACACCCATGAGGTCCATATGGTCAATGTCATTATCAATGAACCTATCATTGAGGAAACCATTTCCTCAACTACCTCTTCCTCCACTTCACTTGTTAAAGTGGTGAAATTATCCACCCTTCTTGTGGATACCCAAACAAAGGAAATAACCATCTCTCCTTATTTACTTAATGAGACCATGGACTTATCAACATCTCCTTTGATAGATATACCAAAGGAGGCAACCATTGCTTCAATTACCTCTTCCCTCAATCCACTTATTGAAGTGATGGGATTACCCACCATTACTTTTGACACCCAAACAAAGGTAGTCACCACCTCCATTCCTTTACTTAAGGCCATCACACCTTCCTCCCCCATCATGAAGTAACCTACTCTCCCTTTTGAAACCATTTCAAAATAAGAGATCGCCTTATCTACTCCCTCCATGGAGGGAATGTCTTCTAAAATTTTGGAACCTCCCATAAATGAAAAATGTGAATAAACCATTCCCTCACCTCAACCTATGGTCCTAATCTTTTATTCTGATTCCCAAGGAATTAAACCAATTTACAAACCCTTCTCTAAACTAGTCTAAAGTCTAGAGTTCTCTTCTCAACCCAATCTAGATAGAGCCACCTTTTGGCATCATCTTGGGCTCCCCTATAAAAATAAACATGAGCTTTTGACCTCACTTTCGTCCACCTTCAAATGTATCATCACCTTAATCCCTTTATTAAACACCACTTCCTCCAAAACCATATGGGAACCATCCAAACCACCTCTATCCAAAATTATCAAATCACCTTACAGCTCTCTACCTAAAGCTATCAAGAACCTAGGAATACTTCATAATCCTAGCCTTGCTCACCCATATTTTAAGTTGGACTTAACCCTATCTAGTCCACCTAATATAACCTTAACCAAACCAACTAAGAAGGTGGAGTCACCCGAACTCCCACCTAGAACTAGAGCCATACCACCTCTTTCCCACTTACATTCTATCTTAGGACCCCATACTTCAACCATCCTAAGAGCTCATCCTTATACCAAGAAGGTGAAACCTCCCACAACTACCCAAACTAAACCTTCTCCTTTCATTCTACCTTTGCCTACCCCCACCAAATCATCAAACTCATGATCATTTTTAACTAGCCTATCCACCTCAACCTTTTCATCTATCTCCAAACTGTCATCATCCAAATCATCCATCCATAAATAATCCACATAAAAAATAACCATAACCAAGCAATCCAAACCAAAACCACCTAAAATAACCATTCCACCACCTACAACTTCCATGGTGAATCCTACTTCTAAGAAGGATCCCACTTCTAAAACTAAAACCCCAACACCCCCAATACCTTTTCTTGAATCTTATTCAACTATTATACAAAGTTTTTTTCAAACCCCTTCCTTAATCTTACCACCTATAAAACCCTTTGACCCTTCAATTCATAAACCATCTTGGTTCAATGATAGTCTAATCTGCTCATACCATAGGACACTTAGACATGACACAGAGAACTACAAAGCTCTCCAAGTACTTGTCCATAAATTATGGGATGAGGATGATCTATTATTAGATAAACCTCCCTTGAGCCCCTTACCAACCCAACCACAAAATTAACCCATCCAACACTTACCCACTCCTCCACTCTCATTTAAAAGTGAGGAGGAACCAAATCAGCCATCTAGCACAACACTTCCCCTCATCTACACTATCCATATGATTACCTGATCTCAAGTCCAATAAAGGGATAAGGGAAAGGACAAAATTTATATTCTATGGACATACCCTTCCACACCTAAACCTTTCAACTAAACCCAAATACCTTCACATTTACCTTCACCAAAACCCAAAATATCCATTTTGGGTGCCTCTGCCTCCAACCCTTATAAATTTATCCAACGAGTAGTTCTAAATCAACTTCACCAAACACCAATGAAGATGAGCCTATAAAAACTAATCAACACCTCACCTCATCATCACCAAGAACTGATAGAGGCCTTGTAATCTATATAATTCCAACCCCACAACCCTTAACTTCTTGCATCCTTTATTAGATCCCTTCAAATTTCTACCTTCATCACCTTCCAAGATTTAGAATACCTTCTATTCATTCTGAATATCCTGATCCTCCCCTCTTTATCATTTCATAAATAAATCAAACCCACATAAAAAGGGTGATGATTGATGGAGGAGATAATATTAACATTATCTACTCTAATTACCAAAGAATATCATATCAAAAATTGCAGTAATCCTCTACTCCTTTAATGATACCATGGCCATAACTTTAGGGACAATCATCCTCTCCATCCACTTGGGACTTCACATAATTCCACATCTCTTTTAAATTGTAGAAAGTGAGTTCTAATACAACATCTTACTTAGATTCCCTTGGATATATGCCATGAGTTGTGTCCCATCCACCTTGCATCAATGTGTCAAATTTGAACATGAGGGTCAAGTCATCACCATACAAGCTGACCCTAATCCTTTTGCATCTTGTAACATGACATATTGACCCAATGATGTTGTTCTTTCTCCTTCATCCACCTCACCACCAATCAATAATAACTCCACCCTTACTATTGATGAAGCCTCAACTAGTTGCGTTATCCCTTCTTCTTAGATCCCCATAGAGGACCCCTTGAAACCCACATTCCAATGTCTCTCAGTAGGGGAGTATCATCTTTTAGCCATATATGCTTTCCTCACTCTTTAGGAATATGGGAACCTCAACCATGATCTTAGTTACAACCCCAATATCAAAACCATCATTATTTTTGAGCTTCCCAACATCAAATCAGTTTAATTTATGGGGTACTTGATCATCCACTTCTTACTTCCACCACTACCTCTTCCACCCAACCATTTACCTCTAACTTATCCTATTTGGACAAACCCATATTTTCCAAATTTTACCTTCATAGATGTGCTTGGAAGGGATTTCACCTAATCCATTATAAACATGGACCCCATAAGTTAATTTTGATCAAAACCCAAAAACCTCATGAGTTATGTGGTCTTGGGTTTGTACCACCAGAAGAACCCACCATTTCACCCAAACCTATCACCACCATTAAGGAAGACATCACATCCTCACCAACCCCACCTCTTTCAAAGCCTAAATATTTTGAAATCATCCCTCCTAACTTTTTTTTATTTAATACCATTAGTTTGGGCCCCTTAAACTAGAACATTTCATTTGATTCATCCTAAAATGGTAGAAAATGATTCTCCTACCATCAACACCATCCAACATCAATATGATGCTTCCACTCTCACTTATATTGATGTGTGGGATTCTTATATCCACAAATCCCTTCCTCCTAGGAACCAAACCATGTTGGAAAAATCCACTATCGATGTCAACTTGGGTACTTAGGATAACCCTCGCATTATAGAGATTGGCAATCCTTAGATTCCACAGAGCAACAAGATTATCCTTCCTTCCTTTATGATCATATCATATTATTTGTCTGGTCCTATCAAGATATGCTCAAGATTGACCCTTACATTACTCTCCATAACATTTTCATTCCTCCTAATGCTAAACCTATCAGATAAAAGCTTTGCAAGATGTACCCTTGCATCACCTTTCTAGTTAAAGAAGAGATTTAGCATCTCTTATCTATCAAATTCATCTAACCCATTGACTACACACAATGGGTTTTTAATATCATTCCCATCACCAAACCCAAAGGAGTACTTTACCTCTATATTTACTTTCATGACCTCAACCTTGTTTTTACAAAGGATGACTTCCCTTTGCTTAGCATCGACCAACTTGTTGATCTTACAACTGGCCATGAGATGTTATCTCTAATGAACAGTTTCTTAGGATATAATCAAATCTTAATTTCCCCCAAATATTAGCATAAAACTCCCTTCATCACCCTATGGGGAACCTTCTGCTATAGGGTCATGTTATTTGGTCTAAAGAACGTTGGAGTAACCTATCAACATGTGATGACTTACATCTTCCATGATATCATCCATAAAATCATAGAGGACTATGTAGATGATCTCTTTGGGAAATACAAACATCATAAGGACCATCTAGACATTCTCAAAATTATCTTTGAGCACATAATCCATTTCTATATCCAACTCAACCTCAAGAAAAAAAATTTGGGGTCCTATCTGAAAAGCTTCTTGGCTTTAACATCTCTCTTCGAGGAATAAAAGTATATTCTACTAAATTAAGATCAATCCTTGACATGCCACTCCAACCCACTTTAAGCAAATCCATTGTAGGGGAAGCTCTAATCCATCTATCACTTCGTCTCTTAGTTATCTTATAGATGTCAACCCTTTCACCATCTTCTCAAGAAAGACACATCTTTTAAATTGATTAAGGACTGCCAAAAAGCCTTTAATTCACTCAAATAATACCTTCTTTATCCACCTATTCTTATCCCTCATAAAGAGGACCAACCCTTCTACCTTTATATTTTTACCACTGACCATTCCTTAGGGGCAATGTTTGCTTGCCATGATGAATAAAATAAAGAACAATCTATCTATTACATAAGTTGAACACTTATAGCGTATGAGACTTGATACACCCATTTTAAAAAACTTTGCCTTGCCTTATTATTTGTTTTCCAAACTTCATCATTACCTTTTCAACCACAAAATGTCATCATCACTAACACCAATCCACTCAAGTACATGTACTCTAAACCATACCAAAACTAGTATATGGCTAAGTGGTTGATGCTCCTAGCTAAGTTTGACCTTGTGTTCTTCCAACAAAATTTTATTGAAGGGTAAGCCATTATTGATAAATTGGTTTAAGCTCCTTTAACAAATAAAAAACCTATCCCTCTTACATTCCCTAATGAGTCCTTCTTAACTCTTTCTCAATCGAACACCATCAATCAAATGACCATGTTCTTCGATGGCTTGAAATTCCAACATAGTGTGGGTGTCATAGTTATTCTCATTCCCCTTAATAGTGAACCTCTTACCCTTTATTTCAAACTTGATTTTGAGTGCACCAATAATATGGCTAAGTATGAATCCCTAGTAATAGGTATCCAAACTACTCTAGCCTTGGGAGTTAATATTATTAGTATCTTTTGTGATTCCTAGTTTATGGTCAACTAGGTCAATGGATCCTACTAGTATAAGAATGATGTCTTGAAAAAGTACAAAAAGCTAGTAGAGGTACTCTTATCATCATTTGATCATTACCTTATCCAATGTATTCCATGATCTACCAACAAGTTCATGGATATAATGGATTCCCTTACTTCTTAAATCCCATCTCAACCTTCTGATTATATGATCTTTGTCACCATTCATCATTTTATCACCCCATATTATATCCATTCTAGCCTCCCTACCATTTATAGTGTGGAGCAATATCCATTAGACACTTGGTATGAGCAAACCTTTAACTACCTCAACCTTAGCATAATTCCTCCTGACCTCTCTAGGAATGCCCAGAGAGATTTTATTCAGAGTACCTCTCATTATACCATACTAGAGGGAATCCTTTACCAACATGGTTTTGACAACCTCCTTCTCCATTACCTACATATTCATGAAGCCTCTCATGCTACCAAGGAAATGCATGATCGTATCTATGGGGGACACTTTAGTGGTTTAGCTATCACTAAATGTATCCTTCAACCATTAACCATGAGTGTTACAATTATGTAAAAAAGTGTGTTAAATGTCAATATCATACTAATTTACATCATGTGCCTACCCATATCCTTCTTGTATCCAATGAATTTTGACCTTTCTCACAATGGTGACTCGATCTCATTAAGGAAATTAATTCTCATTCTTCATAGTGGTATCAATCCATCATCACCACCACTAAGTATTTCACCAAATGGGTGGAGGCTATTCCCCTCATCTAGACCAAAGTTGACATGATATTTGACTTCATCAATCATCATATCATCTATTATTTTAGTGTTCCCCATAATATCATCACTAATAATGGAAAATATTTAAAAAATAAGCAAGTCCAAGGTCTCTATGATGCATTTGGCATCAAGTTAAGCTTTTCCTCACCTTACCATCCATAAATAAATGGATAAGTAGAAGCCTATAACAAAATCCTCAATAATATTTTAACCAAAGTAGTCAATGCTTTAGGTCGAGATTGGCACTTAAACATCCCTTTCACTTTATAGGCCTATCACACTAGCATTCAAACCTCTATGAGTGTTACCCCTTTCCCTCTAGTCTTTGGGTAAAGGCAATTTTGCCTCTTAAAGTTTAGATTCCCTCTCTTTGCATATCCTTGTAAGATATCATTTTTTATAGATACTATTGTCAAGAATGTCAAGAATGATTTGAGCTACTTGACAAGCATCACCTAGTCATGCTTAACCATCTTCATGTCTATCAAGAGTGAATCAAGAACACCTATAACAAGCACTTGAAAGAATGAGAATTCAATATCAGAGACTTCATCTTAAAGGAAAATCAACATGTGACCAATATGGAGAAAAGCAATAAATACAAGTTTGCTTTCAATTGGCTTGGACCCTATATCATAACCCAAAAGTATGGATCATGAGCTTATCATTTGTCCTCTTTTGAAGGAAAAATAGATCCTAAGTCTCTCAATGCTTCACATCTACATCATTTCTTTTGTTAAACAAGGATCAAACTCACCTTTTTTCTACTTTAAGCTCATCTTTTGATTTATGAGATCTTCACCTTCACTTACCTATCCCTATCCTTTTGAGGACAACTGATTACATGGAACCATGTGATTAACTATCACATTCATAGCCTAATCCTAAATATAGGTACCATAGCTCTACCCATAGCATGGTTTTCATGGATACTTTTTGTCTCTAATAAGATGAAATCCCATGGTCATTGTCTCTCAAAACCACCCCTTTCACCTATCATTAACATTTTATGCTAAAGTTTTTCCCTCATAAAGTTAAACATATAAGCCTATATAGACTTGTCCATGTCTAAACCTAGCATTAAAATAGTTTGTGATACCTAAATATCACTTGGGTCAAACATTTCTAGCATGAATATTACTCCTTTGAAATACAGCTACCTAAAATATAAAAATTACTTAAGAAGATAGACTGTTCCCTTGAAGGACAACTACCAAATAAACAAACCCAAACTTAGACCACTCCCTTGAAGGCTGGCTAAGTCAAATTTGTCAAAATCAATCTAAAGCTCATCAAATTTATTAACTTCACAAACTCATCAAAGTAATAGTAAAAACAAAAGACCCTATATCAAAATCAGATTAAACTACCCCAAAAAAGTTATAATCAGCTTTCATATCTAGCATTAGTATACTTCCTGCATCAATCAATCTACACCTTCTATAAAGACATGGACTTGTCTAATATATTTATTAGCTCACCTATAGAAGAGGAAAACTAACCCACATAAGGTTAATTTACCTATTACCCATTTACCCTTCACCTACCACTCATCTCCCCTTAATACCATTTACAAATCAAGGGATTATGAGCTTACTTGACATAATGTGATCAAAACACCTTTTTATCAACCAAATCATGTTAATTTGAAGCATTCAAAAGTCTTATGTTACCTAATCCAATATAAGCTTAGTTTTTTTTCCTTGCCAATGAAAAATCATCATGCTTTTTCATTATCCTCTCATCATTGGTTCATATAGATATATGTCTTAGGATTCTTATCTCTTTTCCCACATCTAGTTTGTTCTCTAACTTAATTTATGCATAACCATAAACAAAATCACCACATCATAACATCATAACCATATTTAAAACATCACATCCATAATCAATGAAATAAACCACATCATATATATATATATATAACCATGAGTATAATCATATCCCTGCTCATAAATCACATCATATCATAAACCACATCATAACCATAAATATCAAATCATCCATAATCATAAACATCATATCCATGAATAAAATAAAACATCATCATGATCACATATAACCACTCACCATAGACATCATCCATAATCATCACATGCCTAAACTATTGATTCCACATCTCATAAGCATAAGCATAAAAACATTTAAAACATGAACCATGAACCATAAATCACACCTATATATCATCATGAGCATCATAAACATCATATACATCATATAATAAAAATAAAATACTACATATAAAAATGTATATCTCTCTCTCTCAAAATATGTACATCTCATTGTATCAGCATGCAAGCCAGTATCAAAATCATGTATGTATGTATGTATATAGACACACACACACACACACACACACACACACACACACACACACACACACACACACACACACACACACACACACACACACACACACACACACACACACACACACACACACACACACACACACACACACACATCATATCGTATCATATCATGTCTTTGGGGAACTATTACCATTGGACCCTGTTGTGGCACCACTACCATCTAGTGCATGCCCTCCTATGGGCCTGCCTATCTACCCACTAAATCATCCCATTGACATGGAGTTTCAATAACTACCAAACCTACTAAACTAGATCTATACTCACCCCATTGAGGTTGCTCAATATGTTGTGTCAGAACTATGACCTCATAATACCCAAACTCCTCCATTATGGAAAAGTACTATGTCATAAGGATGGTACTTGGTGGTCTTACTAGTGCTACCATTACTTTTCCCCTCTATCTCAAGGTGTCCCTCACATGGGTCACCAAGCCTAGTGAGGTCATGGCCTTTTCCCTCTCACCTATCACAATGGCAACCTAACCCTAAAGTGTCACATTCTTGTCATGTAATGTTGGCACCTACCCATGTAACATTATCATTTGTGCTTTTATAGTGGCCAACACTACTCTTGCCTATCTTTCAAGGCCACCTCCCTATACCTGTACCTATGGACCCTGACCAATTGTATCCACATCCATATCTTGTCAACTGCCATCATCCCACCCAAAATTAGTCATTGAATAAAGGGCCTAGTACTATGCCACATAGCCATCAAAAAAATATAAATAACAACCTCTACTCTAACAAGTAGCTCCTCATGATCAAATACCACCTCCTTTAGCTATGGCTTAAGAAGAAAAAAATCAACATCCTCCCACCTATACCTTAGGAATGGACTTGAAATCCCCTACACTAGGCGAAACTACCTCTAAATTCTATCAAATGGGATGAGCTTAGTCTCACCCTCTCTCCTCCCATAGATCCATCTCCAACTTTGTAATGATAATGTTTTGTTGAGTGTAGTGGGCCCACCTCAAAAAGATGATATATGGACTCTAGACAACATCTCCAACAACAAACTCATCCAATGCATCCCTAAACTAGTCAATATCCCTCACACCTCCTCTAGCTCTTACAATTACATAGTCACCCCTCCACCACATGAATCCCACTCTGAAGTCCATATGGACATAGCCTTCCCATGATAGCCCCATTAGCCTCAAAATCCTAATATGCTCATAGGACCAATAATGGAGCACAAAACCCATGCTGATCCCATATCACCAATGAACTCAAAATATCCATAGCTCCTTATATATCTAAACTAAAAAAAATTGTGCCCACCTAAACACTATCCTACCAAGCAACATCTCCACCAACACTCCTAGTAGCAGATAAGGAAACTCCCCACTACTCAAATCTAGTAATGCAAAACATGAAACTACCATCATCATCATCATCATCATCATTAAATGCCTATCATCTCAAGCCCTCTAGTATAATGGCATGTAATTGAAGTTGTCAACATGCCAAATGGAAAGGACCTAATCCTCACCATACAAAAGATCCATATGCTCATCCCTCTCCTCTCTCTCAATATGGTATATTAATTCCCCTTAAATGGGAAACCATGTGATCCTATGAACATCCTCTATTAGGATGGTCATCTCTCTTATTGGCAAGAGGAAGGTGTTCATGGCTAGATCCCATCTCTCGATGAGGGCCATGATCATTTTCATATCTCATGACATGCATTGATAGTATATCATAGCACTGAGGCCAAACTCCATATATGTCCATTCATCACCAGTCATCCCTTTATACATCTTTAAAAAGATCTAAAAAACATGATCCCTCATCTAGATCTGATCTCATGCTTGCAAAATTCAAAGTTATCATGCACACTTAGTTTTTCATTTCCATTACCCATGTTATTTCACTTCATTCATTATACCTAAATCAACCTATTTATCAACCTAAACCCATGTAAATCAACCTATTCCAATTCTACCTTTATAATGCTATAACATTTTCAACTTACCTATAGCCTTAACTCTTTTATTAAAAAAAACCTAGCCTAACACACAAACATTTCAACACACCACTCCTACTTGAAAGCTACCCTATCTTCAACTAACACTTTACATTTTCAACATAAAATATTTTAAACCCCACCAATTTTCCTACATATTTTCTTAAACATATGCACCATTCACCTAACTATTGATAATCACTATGAACATCAATGGTCAAGTGACCATTTGGATTTGATAGTCAACCATTGATGGTTAAGTCTAATCATCGATGGTCAGGTATGACCACTGACAATCACTATGTGTGACCATCAATGGTAAATAAAAACCCTATATACCTAAAAACTATCAAAACCACCCATACTAGCAAATAAACACCCTAATTCTACCCTCTTCCCTACCCCCAACCCAAATACTCCTTTAATTTTGAGTTTCAGCTGCTCATTATACCAATCACAAACTAAAACCTAGAATTATGGAAAAATCCCCCAAAACTCTACCAAAATAAACACAAAATTACAAAATTCAAATTCAAATGACCTATTCAACTAATCTAATAATTTAAGACACCACCTACCTCATTCCTTGACCACTATCAAAGATGAATCCCATGTCTCACTACCCCACCACATCCTCATCTACCTTACATCCTTAGTCCCATGCTGATCAACTCAACACATACCTCCCACCAATCAACAACCACCCAATCATTAGTCAACCATACCTCATAAGTACTATCACTCTCAAAATGTTAAATTTATAGATGCATGGAAGTCATGGGAAGTCAAATAGCAAAAGTGTAAATGAATTATCATTTTCATTTTTTATTTTTCATGGTTTTAGGGTTTACCCCTAACTATCGATGATTAAGGTGACTATTGATAGTTGAGTGGGGAACTCCTCACTATCAACAATCAAGAAACATACATTTTTTTAAAAATTTAGGAACCAACACCTTCATGCCACATTTGTAGATATTACCTTCTCTACCAAACCAAAACCAACCTTCGAAAAATACCCTCTCTGACCGACCAACCACCCAACCATGTCTACCTTAATGTTGGCAATTTTTGGCCTAAACTATCACATATTTTTGTGATGACCTTGCCTTGGTCTTTTTTGACCACACTGACCAACCTTTCCATGTTGAACATTTGATTTTTTCACCACCTAGTGGACAACCAGACCATTCATGTTTTTCAAAGGAGAACTTCTTACCTCAAATACCTACAAAAACACCAACCCTATCTAGGAGACTTAATAGTAATGACCCAATTAGCTATGCCTCACATTATGGCCTGGTTACCCCATCACCAATCCTTCTAGAACTAACCTTATTTTTACAAACTATGGCAACCTTAGTCTTTGCATGATCTTGAATATCACACTTAATCACATTTTATGTGTATGGTTGTGCTTCAAATGCCCAACTACCCTTATCATCAACCTCATGACTCACCATAAGTTGCTTATCAAACCCTGACTCAATTTTGGTTTTACCTCATCGACTCTTAGTTTTAGGGAGATCACATCCTCCCATAATTAAGGCAACTAACCTTTGACCCATAATCTATTTTTATTTTACAACTTGTTGACACAAACTACATAACAAAAAGAGGCAAAATGTAGACACTAGAAAATTACACATAATAGTTCTAGATGTTGAAATGCTTTGGGACCCCTTAGGGACCACCTAACCTTTTTAGACCCACTAACCAACCCATCAAACCTTGAGTCTAGTCAAATACTAAGCTAACTCACTAACTTAATAACTAACCCCTAACCCAACCCTTTTAACTCACCTTGACCCCTTTACCTCTATACACTCGACCATTGATGGTCAACATGACCATCCACAATTAGGTTAACCATCAATGGCCATCTCCCCACCATTTTAACACAAATATTAGATATATACAATCTAACACAACACAATTTAATATGTCCACCTTACCTAATGCTAATAAAATATAGAGCATCAAAATCAGCAAGCCAACCTCCTTGGGAACCTTCTATCCTCCATCTCTCTTTTCCTATAAAAGGAGGGGGGTAGGAGGTGAGAAAGGATCATCACAAGCATTCTAGCACATAGGTATTCAAGATTTACAAACTATTCCTTCTAATAATTAAGTAACTACAATAGAGATATAAATTCTACCAAAATTACTCTTGAGGTAAAGTGCCGTTACTCTACCAAAATTTCTCTAGCCATTAGCCATCAACCATTTAGAAATAAATAGGTATATTTTGTACTTTAGCTTTGTTTATTTGATTTCTAACCTCCCTACCCAAAATCAGATATTTCTACATTCTATTTTCCAACTCCTAGACCCCTATTAGAACCCTTATCTATCATTAACCCATTCTATAACTCTTTTTCTAAGCACCTTCAGAATACATAGGAACCATTAATGGTCACCCTAACCATCAATAGTCACTCCAACTGCCAAAGTTTACACAACCATAAGGTCATTTTGGTAAGGAATAACAAGTTATTTCTAGCCCCATACTCCCAACTAATCCAAATTTTTGTGTCCCTACCTATTCACAGACCCCTACCTAGTTTTTTGAACCTGACCAACCTATTTTATCACTAATATTGACCTGTTATTACCAGATTTAGTTTATTTCCTTTATCGA
This sequence comes from Torreya grandis, assembly GCA_037957365.1. Taxonomy (NCBI): domain Eukaryota; kingdom Viridiplantae; phylum Streptophyta; class Pinopsida; order Cupressales; family Taxaceae; genus Torreya; species Torreya grandis. Next base: position 1,387,320 of record JARHVA010002348.1, on the reverse strand, counting down.
GCATCTATTTCTTCTTGTATTTCATCTCATTTATTTATACTATTTGATACAAGTATTTTATATTTATCTCTTTAAACTTAATTGTTATCAAAGAGTGGATTGATATCCTCCTAAAAAGCTCACGCTTCTTAGATCTAGCTCACACTAGGTAGTCCACATTATTATCTTTCTAACAACCCCCTTTTGTTAGTTTTTTCTTACCTACAGTTCATCCTTCCAAGATAAAAAGGAGATCTCCACACTCATCTAGATGACATGCACACAACAACTATGTTATTCTACCACACCCTTATTACTAGTTTCTTACCTTCTTCCTTAATTAAGAAATGAGAAGAAATTTAGAGAAACAACCCCCTTCCTTTTTTTTTAATTCCCCCTATTTTATTTGTTTGTTCCATTATCTCCTATAACCTAGGGGAAATATTCATCATCTTGTTTATCCTTTATTTTCACTAACATTGTGATTAACCATTATCTATTTTTATTTCATTTTATTCTTGTGTTTTTTTTTAATTCTATCTTACCTTTTATTTCTTGGTGTTTTGTCTTTTTGTTTATTTGCTTATTTGCCTATCTTTTTGCTTTCTTGTTTACATTGATGAAGTCTATGTGCATTCATTAGGTGATTTCTTGTGCATTATTCTTGACTCAATCCATATTCATCTATTAACATTATCATCATGGTTTTTATCATTGGTGATTTTTTTAATTATTTATTGGATCGTGTGTCAATCCTTATGCATATTTTAGCGCAGTTATCATGGTGTTTTATATCATGATGTCTACGATCATGTGTTATAATAAAAATTAGATCAGGAAGTCTTACAAATAATGTAGCCACCATACTTCTCCTTGGAACCTAAGAAATTCTTAATCTACCTAAATCATTCCCACATACAAATTAATTAAATCATACAAGAATTTTAAGCCTTACTAGTTAGGATGTGCATATTTATACTAGAAATTTACTTGAATTCATCTTTCTCCTCTATACCAATTTGACCTAATCATGGTACTAATGATTATAATTACCTCTAGGTAAATCATTGTACCTTGTCCCACTTGTGATGCCAATGATTTTAACCACCTTTGAGAAAATTATTATGTATCATCCCACCCATAGAGCCAATGATTATAACCTCCTATGGGTAAATAATTATGTTTTAATCTATTTATAGGTCAATGATTATAACCACCTATGGGAAAATAATTCTCTTTATTCTTCCCAACTAGGGAAAATTTTCATTTTGATAATTCTTATAACCTCTTTTGGTCAAACCATTATCTCTATCTACTCAAATGGGACGTGTTTATTCGACCAATGATTATAAACACCTATGGGCAAATTATTATTTTCCATTTTAATGATTATAATTACCTTTGGGAAAATCATTTTCTTATTAACTTAATTCTTTTTTCAATGATTATAAATGCCTTTGGTTAAATCATTACCTTTTTTATTTCACTTATGCTAATGATTATAACCACCTATGGGAAAATCATCTTATTTGTCTGCCCAACTAAGATAACTCCATATGCCACTGATTATAACTACCTATGGGAAAATTGTTCTTTTCCACCCCTTTTTACTTTTGGTCCCATCATTTCCTTATTTCAAGGGGCTGATTGCCAACCCTTTTTGCCAATTGCTCCCTCCAAGGGGCACTTACAGTTAATCCATTACCATTAAAGTCATATGCATATATGATATTTTCATTATTTGAGAAGAGGTTATTGTTCCTATATCTTGTAATTCCTTCCCAAATAAGGGTAAACTATAGGCACCTAAAATTTTCCATAACTGGCTTTCGATCGGACTTCTGACCTATTCCTACCAACCATTACAAATTAAGCTTGGGAATCACTAAACTTCCCAAATTTACTTATACATCATTCATCAAAGCTCATAATCATTTTGATACATCCCTAATGGGGGTATCTTACCATATGCAAAAATAACCTCTTATGAATTCATCCTTAATAACCTTGCAACATCACAACTATCAATTTGGCCTATGAACCTATTAAGTGAGGCACTTGCAAACTTAATCAAATCTTGAAAGAGATAAAAGGCTAATCAAAATAAATTAACAAACTAAATAGGATTAAATTCCTAGTTTAATTATCCATTTGTAATTAATGAATATCTAAAAAATAAAATTAAAAATATCCTAGCCTTTCATCATTGCCTTTATGAGTTGTCAAGCTCTTTAAAATTATCTTAAAATATCTAATTTGAGAGCCATGCCTAGTAATTGAAAATCATAATTACTTGACAACTATTAACTCAATTGGAGTTAGTTTTAACTCACCTAGGTTTATATTGAACTCATTCCAAGCCTAAACTCAACCTTAACTCACCTTGGGTGAGAGTTTATTCCTAAGGCTATAGATACAAGGCCATGCCTATTCATTTTTAAGCTCTCATAAACCAAAGTTACAATGCTAATTTGGAGAGAGATAATGCTATTTTGGTGAAAAGTTATTATGTACAAATGACTTCAAATATTTGATAAGATTAGTGTTATAATGGTTAAATATTAAGCTAAGCTGCATCAAAGCCATGGTGAAAAGGGGAGAAGAAGCCAAGAAAAATCCATTTCTAAAGACTTCTTGATGCACAAGCTAAGAAAGCCATTTTGAGTTCCCAAGGATGGTAAAAGACTTATTTCTTTTATGTTTTTATTTTGATTTCATTTAGTTTCTATTACTAAGTTATCCCTAATGTCTAGGCTAGAGGTGTTAGGTACTTAGAGTGTCCATTTAATTTTTTTATGAGACTAACAAAATACTAACTTCCCCTCTATGTCAAATTCGTAGTTCACACCAATTACTCATTGTGAATGTTTCCAAGTATCTAGTTGATCAAGGTGAAACTAGGGTTCAAGGTTTTAAATGGTTCAGGACCAAGTGCTATAATATTTGAGCTTCAAATAATTTTTGATTTGAGATTTTTTAGAGGGGTTCCCTTTTCTTCTATGAATTAGGGGTCATGTTGGCCATAACCCTCATCTTTTAGAACTGACATTGTATATGATAAATCTTTTATGGTTATGATATGGTCATTGAATTTTTCATATAGATTTAGTTAGGCTGAGTAAATTTATAACCTAACTCATTTCTTGAGTTGGTTTCATTAACTCAATCATTGTTGATAAATGTGTTATACTAATAATTTTTTGAGGTATTCTATATTATAAAATCAATGTTGTATAAATTATTTAAATCATAAACCACTTAAAATATTTTTTGTATTTGTTTTAGTTCAAGCTTAGGCTAAGTTCTGTAGATATATGTAAAACTAGAGTCTAATTTAGAACATTATTCATGTAAATCAATAGTGTTTTAAGTGGGGTATATAAACCTATACTTATATTCCATACCCTTCTCTCTCTTTTATGTCTATTTTATCTAAATTTCACTTAGTACTTAGGAATCATTTTTAATATCCATCTTATGTGAAATTGGTAAGGTTTTCTAATAGACTAGAGTGTAAACATGGTAGTGTTATTTATTAATGATAACATCTATATAATTCATTGTGTTATTCCAAGAAGACTATGTATGAGAGTCCCATACTTCAACTTGTGCCATGGATTATTTTTTATAATCCTAAAATGGGAGGATTTATGCCATTACCATCTAGGATGCATGTAAAATAAACATCAATAGTAAGGAAATGTTGGTACTATAATGTGGGCCTGAAACTCCATAGTATACTTAAGATCCATAGTTAAGTAGTTATGCGGTCCCAAAATCAATTTGATCCCTTTACACATCACTATGTAAAATTTCAAGCCAATATCTGATTTTTTCTCACCCTTAGAGACAAATCAAAGACCTAGTTTTGGCAAAAAAAGACCCAAAGTTTATAGGACTCAACCTATCTCACCCACACATTACAATCTTAATCTATTTAGACCAATGGATTGGTAAGTAGGATTATCTATTAATATTGATGGGGATGTCCATGACCTACTTATAAATCCTAAAAGATACATCCCCTAGTTCACACCTAATAGAGTAAATATTGGTGAAGAATATATAATGTATATAAAGGAAAATGCATTTGACCTATTAATCAATCCTATCTCAAAGAAGATAAATCCTAATTACACTTCCATTTGTTGATACATTAGATATTCAAGGTCACAAATAAAATGAAACTGTTATACCTAACCAACTGATCTCTTACCATAATAACATGACAAGAGAGGGTTATAATTCCTCTAGTCAAGAAAAACTATGCAATAAACTTAGATATGTCCTATGTTTTCATATTCACTAGGTAAATGACAAGTAAATTAAAATCTAATCTAGTGCTCACCAAAGCTTGTGGCATAAAATCAAGGTAATAAACATAAAAATTAAATATGCATATAAAATCTATACTCAATTAAATGTATAGGAAATCCTAATGCATGGGAGAGAAGTAAAAAATCTAATCTATCTACATTGATAAAGGATTAATAAAGTTAAGAATACTTACTTTTGAAGATGAACCCGTTGAGCCTCAATCTCTCCTTTGGCCAAGGTGATTCCAAAGAGGTTGTTGTGGTATTTTTATTAGTCTATATTTCACCCTTAAGGAAAATTTGTTTCATACATACCTCATATAATTGATACAATGGGATCACCTATAGGTGTGGGTAACCTATTGAGTGAGATGAACCTCTAGTTTTGGGGCTAACTCACCTGATGCATCATCTAGACTCAACTCTTAAACCTACTTACTTATAAATTAAAAGGGATATAAGGATGAATGAAACAAACTTAATCTATGGGAGGTGATGCACCAATATATCCTATCTCCTCTACTTGATCCTTAACAACACTTATGGATAAAACAAGACTGATTGATGACATGCTTTCTCTCCAAAAGACTCCTACACATTAGTTTTTTAAATGGAGGTTATGTTAGATAACCATGACCTAATTATGATGAATGAGAGGCATAATTCAATGAATTTTTAGTAAATTTTCACTAAAATTATAGTCATTACCACCTTCACACACCATGTAACCTACATAAGACACTCCACTAGTACTTAGATGAAGACAAGGACCTGTAAAGGGAGAATAATCAACCACTTGTGTGAATCTAATGATAATTAACACACTATAATACTATCATAAAATATGTTGATTCAATATTTTATTATCTCAATGTTATAGATATAAATGGGTAGTATTTTCACATACCCAACAAAGGGATCTATACAATGGATTTTGAAGCCATATTTATAAAATATGAGGAGAGAGAAGGAGAATGTGGTGTAGAAGTGTGGTGTGGAATACATGATGACCATAATTCATTTATTAATAATTTATATACATGATTGAGTGGTATTAATATCTCCATGACTTCTCTCATGCATTACCTTGGCTAAAAATGGTCTTCAATGAGCCCTTGGGTGTAGAAGTGTGTTAGATGGCCTATTTTTGGTCATAGTTGACCCCATAAAGATGTCATGAACCTTTAAAATATCCCATAACTCATTAACATGTATTGGAAGGTCATTTAATTATTATGAAAGGTAGTTACTTGCTTGAACATGGCCATTATTCTCCTAGCTACCACCCTTGAATCTATTCATGGCTTATTTAATGTGTTTATCCTCCTAGTGGGCAAGGCATATGAGAATTAGGCATCTTTCAAGCATGTTTTTATATTTTTATTGGCCCTTAAATTTTATTAAAATAATTTTTATGCCTTTGAGAGTCTCATCACTATGAGAATAGGACTGTAACACTCCCTTCTTATTGCAAATGAAGGTTATCTCCTTGGTTGAGTTCAAGTGTGTGCATTAGGATTGTCTATACTATTTTATGGGTTAAAATATTATTTTTATAATACCATATAACCTATTCACATTCCCAATAATCATTTAAATTCATGTAGGAGCCCAAATATGCTCTGTAAACATGCAAACAATCTCAAAACTAGGCCTTATAAGCCATTTTCCTACACATTTTTCTTCACATGTGCCAAATTTATAATTAAAATATGGAAAATATGACATATAGGTGTCTTCATGATGATTTTATAGTGTTTTAAGGTCATTTTAATCATCAATAAGGGTTTCTTGTCCATCAAGTTTTCCATGAGGGTTTAGGAGGGTTTAGAGTGGATTATCATCTTAATGATGGTTCATAAATCACAATCTTTGGAATAAAAACTTAATAACATGAATGTTGAGTATATATACCCCCTTAAAACTCCATAATATCTCCCAGTTACATGTACCTTTTATGGTGAGTTATGAATAGAATTTGGTAATCTTCAGGTTTTCACTAAGCATGCTCACGGTGTTAAGGATTGTTCATAAAGTTACCCTCCCAAAAACAACTCTCTCCACCATGGATGGTAAGTTAATATAGGTCCAAAACTTCCCATAATATCACTATTACCCATGCATATTTTCATGTAAGATATGATCATTTGAACTAGTAGCTCAAAATGGCAGACTGGGGTGATGGAGCTCAAAGAAGGATATTAGTCCAAATTACCACTTCCCCTACCTTCTCTTGCATATAAAAATTTTATAAATACCTATAACACCATAATTTATCCTTTTATGGTCTTATATCTTCCTAAGGATCTTGTCATGTCAAAATAATGGAGTTGGGGATTTGAAGACTTAAGTAGGGTTTTAGGTTGTATAAGCCTGAACTAAGCCTCAAGACCTTGAACCACATGTAGGTGTTGTAGTGACTTCAAGATCTTCTTATCACCATTTTGTATTAAATTTAATTTTTTTTTGATAATTTTACAAATTATCATACCCTTGCCTTGGTCATTATTCCCTTTTAGGTCTATCATGACCATCCTTGGCCTAGTCTAAGTATTTAGACTAGTTGATAGAGACATAAGTGGTCTATATTTTTATTTTCCTCATTGATGAAGAAGTTGTATCCCTAATGAAATAGTATCTCATTTTTTTTAAACACTTCTTTAACTATTTTATCCCTCATACTCTACCATCAAACCCACTCTATAGCCTTACACATAGGCATGTGTGTCATGAATGCTTAGTCAGGCCTAGGCAACTCTCTTAAACTTGAATCTACTTTTAAATGTTTTGAAGACTATAAAAATTTCATACACTACCATGAGGTCACTTTCACATATTTTTTTACCTTCATCATTTATACTATCTATGTACTCTAACTGACTAAATAGACTAGTATGCATTGAGCCAACTGTATATGTAGAGTTAGGGAGACCTAAGTTAGCTTGTTTTAGTTATCCTTTCATATTATTGTGTCTTCTAACAAACTCTATGATTTTTTTCCTTTGTTTGAGCCCCAAACTTAATCAATATGTTTATTTTCACTCCCAAGGTTGGAGAAAACTTGCTTGTAATCCTATAGGTGGTGATTGGAAACACTTAACTATAGTTGGAGCCTTCCTACAGGTCAATGATCAAGAGAAAGGTTCTCTAGGCCATACAAGGAACCTCATTGGCCTCCTTTGAAACTCAATATCCACCCTCAAGATAATAATTTTCACAAGTATATATCCCTCTCTTATATCCTCTTAGGCTCAACTTTTGGTGGTGATTTGTGGGAACTCTTTGAAAGTTAGGCTTAAACTTGACCTTTTAAACTATGTCATTGGCCTCTTAATAGTGTCCAAAATTTACTAAGATTATTCTTTCATAGTTTCATTATCATTTCATCAAATTATACATAATTTTGGTCTCACTTTCACTCATAAGCTTGTGCAAGAGGACTTAAACCTATAGGTGCTTTACACAATACTTTTGAAGTTCTGAGTCTGAAAGCCAAAACCCATTATGAGGTGAAAATGGCTTGATGAAGTCATTATATGGTATATGTTTTTGGGATACCTCATGTGTACTTATACTCCCCACTTAAGACTACCTATTTAGACCTTAAACATCCCTATCTATATACTCAACAAGTTAATGCATTTAAAGCTAATGAATTAGGCATCTTGAGGGAGAAATTGAAACTTGGGAGTCCACAAATACCTTAAACAATGTTAATAAACCTTATAACTTTCTAAAATTTCAATGGATTATTTTGGAGATAACCCATATGTGTTGGTATTGAGAGCCATATGGAAACTTTTTTCTCTTTAAAAATGATCTCCTTCACAATCTTAAATTGCCCCTAAAACCTAAACAATACACCATTCATATGTTCTCATATTAGATATGGGTTGTCATGAGAGAGACTAGGTCATGTTTGTATATTTTCTCCATCCTTCACATTATTAGAATTAAAGAGATTAAAATATACCTGTTCTGACCAAATGGTGACTAGGTGAAGTAAGTAAGCAACTTGGATGAATAAATGGAAACTTTCACTAATTGTCCGTATGCCATACTCCTTCATGAAAAGACAAAAACCTTGAACATGATTGTAACTTCCTTGTAAGGGAGATTATGTGTTCATATAACCATAAAAGTGCCATGATAGCATGCTCATAGGTATGTAATACACTTAACATGACTTTATATACCTTTGTCCATTCTCAAGCTATCACAATGAGCTCAAGTTTTTGATAATTCTACCCGTAACTCAGCTTATGGGGTTTATAAATAGATTAAGACCACCTGGGGGTATTAGTGATTGTTCATAAATACCAAGGCCTTGATCTAAAAATAAATTCCACTAATTATAATCTCACTAGGGACCTTACCTCTAACTAAGAATTTGGGCTTTGACTCCCCTTATATGGACCATACCATCAAAATCAAACTGACTCTAGTGACTTTGCCAAGAAATCGATAGGGATTCCACTACATTTTTTCCCTTATATACAAATTTGAGACATTAATCCTTCTCTTAGGTGCCTATAATGGGTCCCCCTAAAAATTTTTACCTCTTTTGACTCTAACCTATCTGTACAAATTTGTACAAGTCCTAAAAGCACCTGTAAAACATCATTTTTTTGTATTTTTTCATGTTTGAGATCTTGAAAGGCCATTTTAGGATAATAAAATGGAAATTAGGGGTCAAATATGCTTTAAAAATAGAGATTACATATGGAGGGAATCTAAAATAACAATTTTCACATGCATGGGCCCCTTTTTGGTGAATGGAAGGCATTTGACTCCTAAAAAGACCTCTTTGCACATATAAAACCATGTTAAATGATATATCATGGAAATAATACCCCTTTGGATATTTTTAACATTTATAATGACTCAATTATGTCTTAGGGGTCATAAAAATACTATTCACATGGTTTAGACACCACTAGAAGGCAAAATATGCATGATTTCAAATGAAACATCTATTGAGGGAAATACCATAACAATGTTAAATAACCTTAAAGTATGCTAAGGCCTTAAACAAGGGTTACCATCCTTCTTCATATTATCCCCTAACTCCTAAATTATTCCCCCATTTATGTAGGTTTTTGGCATGCTCAAATATGCATATGATTGGCTATGGGTTGCAGTATCATAAATCACCCTATCATGCATGGTTTTTGATAATAAGGATCACTTTAAGTCTTGTTATAGAATCTTATACACAAATATCACAAAATTATTTCTTGACACAAATTCAAACAATGTGAAATGGGGACCACCATGACACTTTTTGACATGACTCACTACTTGAACATGTTACCTCTAATCCTAAGGACAACTAAACCTCTCCTAAATTTTCATGACATCTCAAGGACCCATGAATATTACCAAGGACAATATCAAATTTTTTAAGAAAAGTTTAATTATTTTGATCCCAAGGAGGGAAATATGTCAACATCCTTGGTGATTATTAGGGGTTGACCTTTTGTAGGTAAAGATAACCCATAGTCTAGTACATAATAGCCATGACTCAGCTAAGAGACCTCTCTGACTAGGCTATCAGTTAGGCCTAACATATTTCAAACCTTAAGGACTACAATAGCTTCACAATACACATAACAAATAAAAAAAATCAACATAACACCCTAACAACTAAGGAATCAATAAGACAACAAACAAGCAACTAACAAAGTACTTATACCATAACACTTGGAAGAAAGAAGATCTAAACTACTATGTATAAAGACAGTATGTGCTTTTCAATAACATTACTTAAGGAACACCACATTTAAAGGGATAGTTATTTCCTCACCATTCAACCTTGAAAACTAGAATTCATTGTGCTCTTTGCATCTAGTGATAGTCTAAGGTCCACTTCATAGGATATCAAACTTTGAGTATTTACTTGGTTTAGCTTGGTCTTCATCCCACTTAAGCATAATATCACCTTGCTGGAAGATCCTTGAATAATATTTATTACCAAGTGACCTCTTAAATTGATCTTTATGGGACCTATTATAGGCTTAATTTACACCCTTGGAGAGGTTTCTTTATGGTTTCTCTAGATAAACTATAATATTGGGACAACCCCAAGTTGTGGGTATCTTGTAGTGGGGTTGAACCTCTGGAGAAGGTCATCTTCTTCTTGATGCTCATCTAAAACTAATGATAAACTAATACTTCACAAGGAAAAGGGTTAAAAATATGGTAAGGGCTCCTAAAAAAGTTAAAAGGGTGATGCACCAAAGTTAAATGGACACTCACATAAGTGTGAACACATAGTGGATCATCAAAAGATGATTATGGCTTAATTAATATCACTAGTTGCATAAATATTTCATAGAAGAGGTTTCAAATGGAATACTAGTCTATAACTACAAGTTAGTTTAAAAACACCTTCAAAGAGGCAAGAATATGAACATCAAATTAGGAATAAAATCCTTCACAAATATACCATACACAAGCATACTAAACACTTATCAAAGGCAAGAGATAGGCAAAGAGTTGATCCTATTACTCTAAAAGGTAGTTTTTACAATATTTTGGTAAGATTTAACCTTATCAAATGAGCACATTTTTTCAAGAGTCTCAATGATTATCCTTGTCCTAGAAAAGAATTGGTAAAATTCTAAGAGTCAAGAACCCCTTTAAAGGGAATGAGACTAGGATATGTAGGAGAAGAGAGAGAAAGAAAGTATGTGGGAACATGATATCATAAAAATAACACTTTTTTCTAGGTCATTAATGAAAATAAGTCACCACCTTTTACTCCTTATCTAATGGAAACTTTCCACCTTTTTGATCAATCATAACACTGCATGTGGCTTATTGAGTGAGAAAGTTCCCAAAGGTTTTGAAGATGCATTGAATGCTCTTAGATACAGTTCCCATCACTAGACCTTTTCTTTGATCCTTCATGCCATCTCTTACTTGAGGTCAAAACCTCATGATTATAGATCTAACTAAATCATGGATTCATGCTTTTTAGTAGCTAATTGTCAAGACTATGGCCATGTTGAAGGATGAAAACCCTTTGCATTAGTCACCTATCTGCTCCACTTTCATATCTAGATCATAGGTCTCACCTATATATGGAAAACCAATCTAAGGACATTGGTTTTCCTATATTTTTCTATATCAAAACATACCTATAGACCATATAGCACCTTTTAGACCCCACTTTATTTCTACAGGAGCCATAAATTCATTATACATGGATCCTTCTTTAACTTAGCAAACAAATCTCAAGAAGGAACCCTATAATCTCTAACTTATCAAAATAGAGATCAATAATAGCTCTAATAGGGGTCCCTTTGTATTATTTATATATTATTTCATTAGTTAGACTAATATGTGGCATTTTAACCAGCTCTAATAGCATCAAGTAGACCCTACAAAACCCTATGTTCATGGTCAAAAATAGCTTTTCAACCTCTGTCAAGAATCTTGTGCTTGTCTTTAATCTGATTGCTTGTCAAAATCTGACTTAACTCATTGACATGTTGACTTAACTCACTCCATCAATTTTAATCTATATGAAGTCTCTTGGATCATCGATATTCTACCCATTGAATGCATCTTTGACACTTTCCATGCACACATTCACCCTTGAGACGTGTTAACCATTTAATGTCCACTCATCATTAGATCTAAATGCTTGATCAAATGCCAACTATTGATCTACTGGGACCCACTATTTGAAATCAAATGGCTAGTTCATGACTCTAAAATTGATGTCCTCACTCCTATCAAATTATGTTTGCATGCCCATCATTGATGGTCATATGACCATCAAATTTAAGATTGATAAGATTTCTCTTATTGTCTTTAAAGTTGACATCCCACTGATAGTCATTTGATGTCCCATAAAATGTGATTGATGTCTTATGACCATCAAATTTAAACATAGATATATTTTTACCTAAGTTTTAATTTGACTTTATTGCAAATGTCTTAAGTTACAAGTCTATTTTAATCAACTTGGAAGGCTTATATCTTGAATCACGAGAATCATAGAGGCACCAAACTTTTAGGAGATGTTCTAGAGGCCAAAAAAATAAACCCATTTGATCTACTAGTCCTGAGAGACTTCTAAGTGAATATATTTAATGTAAAATTTATTTGGTTTAAATGCTTTTACATGACATACTGGCGATGGTCAAGCTCAAATGGCTAAGTATGGAAAACTTAGAAAAATCTAACTGAGGAGCCAACTTTGAATATGCATAACTTCTATTTTGCTTTAGTGGATGATATGAAACTTAGCACATAGTAATTGAGGACCAATTTGAACAAACCCATGTGACCATTTTCCCTTACATTTGTTGTACGTGTGAGATATAGATTTTTTAAGATGCTCACTTGGATTTGTTTGAACTTCTTTGAAAATGGGTCAGGAAAAACAACAAAATTTGGATGAGAGGCCAACTTTGGATATCCATAACTTCTAATTCACTTTGATAGAGGAGTTTAAACTTGGCACATATAAACCTGTCATAAATTTGAACAAACTCATATGACCAATTTTCCCTAACTCATCCACAAGTGGTAATGGTGATGTCAATAAAGTACCTACTCAAAAATTCTACAACTAGACCCAAGTGTCTCAAAGAACACAATGAAGAACCAAATAGATCCCATAAATTTCCACAATTATTCTAAAAACTATTAACATCTAATAGGGTCTCTGCAACATTGTCCATTTGTTCATCCATTATCAACCTGATCCATAAGGGTAAAATCTTGGTATGTGGGCCAAAAATGGCTAACATCTTTGGGGACTCACAAGGAAGCATGCATGCTATGCTTTGAGAACCTAGACCATTTACCCTATTCATTGGGCATGGATTCATTAGCCTATATAGATGAGCTAAACCTATCTTGAAATAATAAGGATCAAAAGAAACAAAAAAAAAAAACAAAATACACGAGGTACTTTGGAAAAGGAAATAATAGAATAGAAAATAAAAGTTCACAAGGTACTTAGATGAAAGCATAAAGCTATTATAACATGTATAATATATTACAATAGATGTAATACTATTCAATAATAAGGATTTAAATGAATGCCATTGACTGGAATGGGTCTTACCTCTCCATCTAGTTAGGCAAGCTGAAAAGCATTATGTTCCTTACATCCATGGATCAAATAAGGACCACTCCACAAGTTGTCAAACTTGGTATGGTTACCTAGTTTGGCCTTATTTGAGTCCCATTTGAGGACTAGGTCCTCTTCCTTAAATCTCTTTGCTATGGCTCTTTTGTCAAAGGATTTTTTAACCTAATATTGATGTGATTCCAAAGTTTTCATGACAAAGTCCCTAGTTATTTTCAGCTCCATGAGTTCTATCATCCTCACATTCATAGGTTCATCCTCCATCAACTCAAACTGATGGGTTGATTCTAATATAGGTATATCAAGGGATTTAGGCAATTTAGATTCCATTCCATGCATAAGAACATATGGAGAAGTACCAATGGTAGTTTTAGGAGTCACCCTATTAGCCCATAAAGTTGTCTTTAGCTTAGTGTGCCATGTTCTCTAATTCTCTTCCATGGTCCTCTTGATGATCCTCAGTAAATTCTTGTTTGTGGACTCTGCTAGTCCATTTCCTTGAGGATAGTAGTTGGAAAATGTGTTGAGGTAGATGCCTAGTTTGAGATCCCATTAACTTGTCTTTATAACAAGGAATACTAATCCATTATCAAAAATTATGGTGTCTAGGACACCAAACATGGTTACAAGGCTATCATAAAAATCAAAGACTACACCTTCACTAACCTCCTTTAAAGAAATGGATTCCACCCACTTGGTGAAATATTTAGTTGAAGTGAGCAACCATTTATGACCTATACTTGATGGTGGATTTATCATCCCTATGAAGTCTAACCCCCATTGCATTAAGGTTTGTTCCACCTGAATAGGATTGAGTAGAAGGGTTACTAGTTTTTGGCTTTCCTACAAAGAGAGCACACTTTTAGCATTTTATAATCCATGCATGAGCATATTTGAAAATATGTGGGTAGTAGTAACTAGCTCTCATTACCTTTTTATGGTGGCTTTAGGTGCAAAATGACATCTTACAGGTCCATCGTGAAACTATTCTAAGAGTTTGGCCACCTGGTCATCATCTATGCATCTAAGGAGTACCCTATTGAGGTCCTTTCTAAAAAAATCATCAACTAGTGCATAAGGTATAGATAAAAGCCTAAAATACTTTCTTTTGGCTCTATCTAAACCTTAAGGGTATTCTCTTATTACTAAGAAATGATCCATATCTTGAAGCCAACTCTTTTAAAGCGGAGGTATACATACTTGTGAGTTGTCTTGGGTCACCAAAGAAACTTCTTTGTCTTCCTAGAGGTCATTTACCATGTTTTCACATAATCCATTACCCCTAACCAACTTGGTGACCTTGATCTCTATGTCATATCTCATGACCTTTGTGATCCATCATGATCTCTTCTCATTCAAATCTTTGTTAAAGAGGAAATCCCTAACTCCAGGATGAGACACCATAAGATGGATCCTATTGTTAGAGAGAATGTGCCTGAACTTCTTGAGGACTCTTAAGGCTATAATAACTTGCTTCTTACTGAAAGTGTACCTCACCTCATATTCTTCCATCCCTTAACTAAAAAAGGTAATTAGCTGCTCTATTGCCTCACTATTCTTCTACATTAAGATAGCTGATATGTTGTTAATGTTAAAAAAGGCATACAAGATGAAGTCCTTGGAGAAATTAGGATTCAAGAGTGAGTGTTCTTGGGCAATATTCTACTTGATGGATTTAAAAGCTACCTTTCCTTCATCTAACCAATTAAACACTTGTCTCTTCTTTAGCATGGTAGTGATAGGATTAACCAGGTTTGTAAAACTAGGTATGAACCTTCTCATAAATTTAATCTTCCTAAGGAAGATCTAGATCCTCTTTATGTGCTTTGGTATGGATAAGGCTAACAGATCACTTACTCTATTAGGGTTAATGGATAATCCCTCTTTTGAAATAATATAACCCAATATTTTTCCTTCATGAATAAATAACACACATTTTTGGGGATTTAAATATATCCCATACTCTCTACACCTCTAGAATATCAGCCTTAGATGGTCCATATGCTCACTTTCATTCTTGGAAAATAATGTGATGTAATCCAAGTAGATTATCACCATTTAATTTAGCAGTCCCTAGAAGGCCATACCCATCATTTTTTGAAAGGTTTCCCCAATATTGGATAATACAAAAGGCATTTTATGATAATAAAATGTCCCCCACTTGGTGGTGAAGGTAGTCTTGTATTGGTCCTCTTTTCTCACTATCACTTGGTTATAACTTGATTATCAATCTAAAAAAGATAAACAATCTGAACCAGAAACTACTTCTAGAAGTTCCTCTATGGATGGTAAAGGGTAATTATCCTTCAAAGATACCCTATTAAGACCCCTAAAGTCCATAAATAGTCTGATCTCCCTAATCTTCTTCGTGATAGGTACTAGATTAGCTACCCATGAGGAGTATTTGATTGGGAAGATGATCCTAAATTCAACAAGCTTGGTCAACTCCTTTCCCATGAGCTCTTCAATCTTGAGATTTATGGGCCTCTAATTCTACCTAACAGGATTGGTATTATCCTTCATATCTATTATGTGTTGGGCTAGATTAGGATCAAATCCCCTTAGGTAACTATATTTCCAAGAAAATATGTCTGTGTATTACTTATAGAGCTCTATGAAAGCATGCCTTTCAGCTTTAGTGCTTACCTTTCCAAGCTTGAGGAGATTGTATTCAAAGATTATAACTCTTTCATAGTTCTCTTTGTTAGTTAAAATCACTACTTTATCCTTCCTCATATGGTCCCCTTCATGAAAGAGGCATTCTAAGGTGACTAGCCCTTTAGGAAGCTTATTGGACCTTAATTGAACAATTTGATCCCTATATTGATGCTGTAATTTTTCTTAGTTGAGGGAGGAGAACCTTACTTCCTAATATAAGAAACATGTAATATGTTTATCATTTTCAAATTCCTAATAGTGAGCTTCATTATCTAACACTGATGGTCTTATTACCACTTTGACATGTGGTTGGATCTTGGTCCTTTTCAATTCATTAGGGATTTCAAAATGATCCCCTATAGCTACTAACCTATCAGCATGTTGATTTTGGCCCCTCGACACTGCTTGGATGTTGAAAGCCTCAAAGTCTTCAATGAGGTCCCACACTTTTTATTTGTAGGACTTAATTAAAGGGTTCTTACTGGAATAGAAGACACCCAAGTGCCTTTATTTAGCACCTTCTAATGGTTCCACCAACTAGCTATCATTTCATATCTCATCTAGGAGCATGTATGGTACCTCTTTTAGATGAGTATTCAGCTCCTACCCTATTGAAAAGTCATCCTCATTAATGATGGTGTAATTTATGTTGACATTATCTATCCCATAGGGATTTATATGGAATTATGTAATGGATTCATCTTTGATTGACACTTTGGCCCCATACCTTGTCCTAAATTCCATATAGGACTAGTCTACTACAAGATAGCCTCCTATCTTTGTTGTGAACCTCTATATAAGCATAGTGCAAAATGAGGAGCCACATTCAAGATTAATACATCTTGATCCACTGAGACACTGGGACAAGCTTGTAGGGTCATAATGAGGTCCCTAATTATACTAGATGGCTTAGGAGAAGAACCATCAAGTTGTAACACTCCTTTGGACTGTGGCTCATAATTAAGACCAAGTTGATTAGCTATGAACTTTGGCATCACTGAGGTACTAGCCTCACTATCCACTAGGAAATTATGCACTATAAAGTTTCCAATGATTATTGAAATATAGAAGGTAGGAGTCTTGACTACATTACCTTATTTCCCTTCATTTATCCCTTTGGCTACATTAGTGAGAACTTCATTCACATTGCTTGGTGGCTTGTCTACAACATTGATCTTTGGCAGTCCTTCTTGAAGGATGTAAACTTGGATAGGTATAAAGAGCATATCCCACATAGTCACACTCATATTTAACTTATTTATTTATTCAAAAATGTTAATGGTTTAACCACCAACCTTTTTGTGTGTTTTGGGATTCACCACTATTTTTTGTTTAACTTGTGAGCCTTGGGGCACAAAACTATTCCTTTGGCTCTAATTTTTTGGAGGTATTAAAACCTTTGGAGTGACATCAAGTTCACTTGGCTTTGTTAATGAAGGATTAATGGTGGGAATCTCTTTGACTGCTTCCTAGTTACCATCCACATTTCTTCTTTTAAATCTTGTGTTTGTCACCACTAAAATATAGGTTTGGGTAGAACTAGCCTATTAGATAGATGTGTAGCACTCTTCTTAATCACAGTTCATCATTGTATCATCTGGTTGATTCGGTCTCTAATTAGATCCTTGACTGTATGGATGTTCCTCAATCATGATCATCATAGGTAACTTTGCATTTTGGGTTGTGAGAGCTTGGTTGTATCTAAAATTAGGAGCTTGCTACCATTCATCATTGGAGGCTTGGTTAAGGTTAATATTTGGGATAATATGTTGTCTAAAGGACTAGTTCCAAGGCATGGTACCCTCTAATTCTTGGGATAAATATTTTTTACCTAGGACTAAGGAGTTATAAGTATTAGAAATATTAGGATTGTAGTTATTCTATCTATTGTATCCATGTTGCCCTTATCTTAAATTTTGACCTTGGCCCTAGATTTGGTAGTTCCCCTTATATGGTGGCCTATTTTCTTGAAAGGCTTATTATTAAGGCTGATATGAACTTTTATGAGGCTTGTTGAAATCATGTTTCCTTTTGACATTTACTAGTTCATTACCTAAGGATTGAAGCATGCTTTTGAGCTTTTGAAAGTTCTTTTGCTCTAGTGAATAACTAGATCCACTACCAGAAGCTTTCTCTTTCTTTGGTGTAGGAATTGAAATAATTGTTGGTGTAGGAAGAATCACATCCAATGGAGGGATAAGAATAGAAGTTTGTCTAATTTTAGGAAATAAGGGCATTGGTGGTCTGGGTGTAAGCTTTCTATCTTAAACTAGATAATTTTCTACTTTGATGGACACCTCATAAGCATATGAGAGTATACTCCCTCCCATAGATTGGATCATCACCATTATGTCACTATTTAAAGCCTTTAAATAATATAGAAATGAAAAGTTAGGGGTTGATCTAACTATGACTGGTATTCAATCCTAAATTTTTGGAACCTTGTGTTGAATTCTTGTATAACTTCATGAGGAGATCTCCTAATGGTAGTTAGTTGATTTATAAGTGAAAAATGGTCAATTTTATCCTTAAATATTTTACATAAGGTTTCCCCTAGTTGGTCCCATGTTTGAATGGAATTAGTAGTAAGGCCTTTATACCAATCTAGGGCCTTTGCTTTGAAACAAGTAGATAATAGCCTAATAGCTATATTCTCCTCAGTGACATTATGGATATTTCAAAAGTTGGCTATTTACATGAGGTGCTCAAAGGGTATTATAGCTTGGTCTCTAGTGTAATAGGGAACATTTTTAAGGGATGCAACTGGGATATGATCATAATGAGTAAGTGCTAAAGGGTTTTGGCCATTAAAATCTACAAAATATGTAGGGACTACCATGGATATGCAAGGGGTTAATAAGGGTCTTCTTGTAGGGGTAGGCCTTAGAAATGGCCTAGGAGAAAAAGTTCCCTGATATGGATGAGTATTCTCAAGCCTCAATTTTTTGCTAAATTGAAAGGTAATTTAATCAAATTAAAATGAAAACCTCTTGAAACTAACCATGTTGTCATCTTTGGCATGAGATGAAGCTAAAACTTTATGCCAAATTGTTGATTCTTCCTTTTGGATTCATCAGATGTTGTTATTTAGGAACTTAACTACTCTAAATTTGATCAAACTAGCATCAACTTTGATCAATCTTTTTTTTAAAAAGAAGTGAGTCCCACCAGGCATGATAAAAACTATTATAGTCTTAATTTTCACCTTTAGAGAGGGTTATTCATGATCTCTCCAACTAAGATATAATATTGGGACAACCCCAGGCTATGGCTATCTTGTAGTGGGATTGAACCTATGGAGAAGGTTGTCTTCCTCTCGATGATCACCTAGAACTAATGCTAAACTAATACTTCATAAAGAAAGGGATAAAAAGATGGTAAGGGATCCTAATAAAGCTAAATAGGTGATGCACCAAATTTAAATGGAGAGTCACATAAGATTAAACATGTACTAGATTAGCAAAAGACAATTATGGCTTACTCAATCTCAAAATCTCACTAGTTGCATATGTATTCCATAGAAGAGGTTCCAAATGGTACACTAGTCTAGACCTGGAAATTAGTTTAAAAACACCTTTAAAGAGGCAAGTAGAAGGACAAAAAACTAGGAAGAATCTCCTTCAAAAATTTACCATACACAATCATATTAATCATTAATCAAAGGCAAGAGATAGGCAAAGAGTTGATCCTATTACTCTAAAAGGCAGTTCTTACAATATTTTGATAGAGTTTAACCATATCAAATGAGAAAAATTTTACAAGAGTCTTGATGAGTATCCTTGTCCAAAAAAAGAATTTCTAAAATTCTAAGAGCCAATAACCCCTTCAAAGGGAATGAGACTAGGATATATAAGAGGAGAGAGAGAGAGAGAGAGAGAGAGAGAGAGAGAGAGAGAGAGAGAGAGAGAGAGAGAGAGAGAGAGAGAGAGAGAGAGAGAGAGAGAGAGAGAGAGAGAGAGAGAGAGAGAGAGAGAGAGAGAGAGAGAATGCGGGAACACACTATCAGAAAAAGAACACTTTGTCCTAGGTCATTAAATGAACCTGAGTTGCCACCTTTTACTCCTTAGCCAATAAAAACATTTCCATGTTTTTGATCAATCAAAACACTACATATGGCTTGTTGAGTGAGAAAGTTCCCAAAGGTTTTGAGGATGCATTGAATGCTCCTAACTATATTTCCCATCACTAAAATTTTTCTTTGATCCTTCACACCATCTCTTAATTGAGGTCAAAACCTCATAATCATGGCTATGACTAAATCATGGCTTCCTGATTTTTAGGTAGCTACTTATCAAGACTATGGCCATGCTGAAGGATGAAAACCCTTTGCATTAGTCACCTATCTGCTCCACTTTCATATCTAGATCATAGGTCCCACCTATAGATGGAAAACCAATCTAAGGACATTGGTTTTCCTATAGTTTTATATATTAAAATAGACTTATAGACCATATATCACCTTTTATACCCCACTTTATTTTTGTAAGAGTCATGAACTCATTATACATGGATCCTTATTTAACTCAATGAACCTGTTGTAAGAATGAACCCTATAAGTTATAATTTATCAAAACAAAGATCAATATTAGCTTGAATGGTAGTCTATTTGTATTCTTTATATCCTACTATGTTAGTTAGACTACTATGTGGCCTTTGAACCAGCTCTAATGGCATCAAGAAGACCCTAAAAAACCCTATGTTCATGGTCATAAATAACTTTTTAGCCTCTATCAAGAATCCTAGGCTCATATTTAATCTGATTGGTTATCAAAATTTGACTCAAATTTTTAACATATTGTCTTAACTCACTCCATTAATTTCATTATATATGAAGGCTCATGGATCATTGATCTTTTTCTCATTGAATGTGTCTTTGACACTTATCATGCACACATTCACCCTTGAGATTTATTGACCCTTTAACCTCTGCTCACCATTAGATCTATATGATCGATCAAACACCAACCATTGATCTATTAGACCCACTATTTGAAATCTAATAGCTAGTTTGTGACCCGAAAATTGATGTCCTCAATCGTATCAAATGACATTCACGTGATCATCATTGATGGTTGCATGAATGTAAAATTTAATCTCGATAGGAATTGTTTTTCTCTATATTTAAATTTGACATCCCACTGATCATCATTTGACATCCCATAAAATGTGATTGATATCTTGTAGACCATCAAATTTAAACATAGATATATTTTTACCTAAGATTTAATTTGATATTAGTGTAAACATCTTAAGTTGTAGGTCTATTTTAATCAACTCTAAAGGCTTATATCTTGAAGTGTGAGAATCATGAAGGTACCAAAATTTTAAGAGATGTTCTTAAGGCCAAAAATAACAAACTCATTTGATCTATTGGTCTTGGGGGCCTTCTCAATGAAGATATTTAATGGACAAATTTGTTGGTTCAAATGCTTCTGTATGACATCCTAGTGATGGTCAAGCTCAAATGGCTAAGTATGCCAAACTTAGTGAAATATGATTGAGGAGATAAATTTGATTATGTTTAAATTTTACCATGCTTTAGTGGATGATCTAAAAATTACTGCATAGTAACTAGGGACCAAGTTGAATAAACCCATGTGACCATTTTCCCTTGCAATTGTCACACATGCAAGATATAGATTTATCAAGATGCTCACTTCAATTTGTTTGAACTTTTTTGAAAATGGCTAAGTATGAGAATCTTAGGCTCATCTTTAATCTAAATGTTTATCAAAATCTAACTCAGCTCATTGACATGTTGACTCAACTCACTCCATCAATTTTAATCTATATAAAGGCCCATGGATCATTTATCTTCTACACGTGGATCATTGATCTTCTACCCATTGAACATGTCTTTGACACTTGACATGCACAAATTTTACCTTGAGATTCATTGACCCTTTTACATCCACTCATTTTTATATTTGGATGCTCGATTAAATGCCAACCATTGATCTGCTAGGACCCACCATTTGAAAGCTAATGGCTAGTTCATTAACTTAAAATTGATGTCCTCACTCCCAGCAAATGATGTTCATGTGATCATCATTAATGGTTGTGACACCATAAAATTTAAGCTCAAAATTATTTTTCTTACTCTGTGTATACACATAATATTTTCAAACTTTGATCGATTACTGACACTTTGTATCTTATAGGAACCCATCGAGTCTCAATATCTTTGAGTGCATGCCTTAAGGGGTGCACCAAGAAAGGGTTGGGTAGACCATTAGTGATTCATAATATTTTTTTCCCTTTTTCCACTTTCCATCTACACACTTATCTCCTAAAACCATTTAACCTAAGCTTATTATTCTTAGTTGTACCCATTCCAAACATTTGTCATGTTTTATTCTCCTTATTCTTGTTTTAACCCCCTTTCACCAGTTGACTATAGTAGGTTGACTAGGTTGACTTTGTATAATTTTTAGCCTTTGATTATTTTATAGAGTTGATAGGGTGAACCCTATACTATTTAGATAGATTTTTTATTTGGATTTTCATTAGCCCTTTAATTGACCTAGCTTGAAACCTAGTGATTTATCTCTCAAAAACATATAGGGTCAATTGGGTCAACCTTGTATAGTCAACATATTCAGAAGTATTTAGGGTAAGATCCACCTATATATACAAGTTCATTTCCAACCATTTGAGAATAAAGAAGTGAAGAATAATAAGTGTGGAAAAACATCTACTTATTGATCATTATACTTGAGTAATAAAGCTCAAGGTTCCATACTTTCTTTAGAGATATGGATCTTATCTTATGGACAAGTATTTTAACTACATAGATAGGTTGTGTAACCTAGAGATGATTTTTCTTTGTTATCCTTACATACCACAACAATCTCATGTGAATCACCTTGGCCAAGGGAGTGATTGAGGCTTGGTGGGTTCATCTTCAAGGTAAGTATTCCTAACTTTATTTCTCCTTTATAAGAGAAGATAGAAAATGTAGTTGTGCTTCTTTCCCATGCATTAATATTTCGTATACATTGATGTGAATATATGTATTTTATACATGTTTATTTTAGATTGTTTTTTTTTTATCCCCCCACTTTGTGCCATAAGCTTTGGTGTGTAATAGATTATATTTACTATTTTGTTTATTAAAATAGAGTGAACATTAAAACTCAAACTTTTTAAGGGTTATTACATGATTGTGTTAGATTGTTGGATTTGAAACCCTTCCTAGCATGGTTTATTATTACAAGTGATCCCCTAATCGGGTCTAGTAGATCCTCATATTGGTCATGCTCTTGCTTAAAAAATGTATTCCCAATCATAAGTGTAGGTATGTTCTATCTTCTCTAAGCCAAGATTGATTTATAGACATGATGCATTTTTTATTGCATACATTTTAGTGAATCTGATGTGAACTAACACTTGTAGGATTTTTCATCTTATTTCATTATTTCATCATTATTTTTATCATATATTTACCATACTAGATTGACTCTGTCGACCTAGATCTAAATTTTGTGTGGATTGACCCTATTGACCCAATATAGATTTTTAGACTTTTAGACATCTAGTATAGACTACTAGATCAAACTAGTTGACCTTATATATTTTCAATCACTTAGCCATAGATTTTTTCAAAGCTTGATGGACCCAATTAGCAAAATTTACAAGCATATATCAAGGTTATTAAATAACAATCTTCATTATTTGCATATCTGATCCACTAAGGTTCCTTTCTATCTCTTTGTCTCTTTCTTTACAATATTTCCTTTTACAGTTTGTAGTCTTTAAAACTTCCCTTTCACAGTCAACTGGATTGACCCTACCAACCCAATTTTATGTTCTATATGTTATGTAGATAATTGGGTCAACTTTTCCAACCCTATTTATTTTCAAACCTTGCTTTTGTAGTACAGGGTCGACCCTATTAACCCTATTCTATACTTTTTGCATACATTGTTGACTATATCAACATTGTACCTTGTTTAAAAGTTAGATTTAACCTTATATGATAGTCATTAGTTCACACTTTCTTTTCTTGTTGTTTTCATGCTTAGAATAGGCCACATAGTCTAGTTAGGGGGTTTTCAATTAATTATTTAGTTTCACTATTTTTTATTTTTTACACACATGACCAAATCACAAAATCTAAACAATCACTTTAACATTTGTCTACCCAAGGCTAACCTACTTGGATTTCATCACCAAGGAGGAAGTTGACTTGATACTTTGGTCAATTATAAAGCATGGTTAATGGTATATTTTGGCTAAGCACCTAACACCCTTATCATTTTGGTGTGTGAAGTGAGGGGGTAGGCCTCAATACCAAGCTTGTATCATTTCCAGTATAGTCCCTTTCAGACCAAACTACCTAAAACCATCCTTAGAGTGTCATTCTATTTCCTTACTTATAGCCAAATTCCCATCACATTTAAAATCATATCTTAATAATCTAATAAACATTTAGGTTGACCAATCAGTGAGCTCTTTACTTTTTAAGTTGATTGATTGCTCTTTTCTCAATTGTAATTTGTATTTCAAAAACTTGCATTAACTAACATTGGTGTAAGATTTTATGTTGTGTGCCTCAATTGGATTAGCTAGCATTAATCTAATTGAATATTTATTTCCTTTCAACTATTTATTTTTAATTTTCTTTTAAAATTTATCTTTTCTTAGTTCACAAATCTGTTATATTATTTTTTCCCTATCTATTGTACTAGGTCAACCCAGTCAATCATGTACCCTTTTATTGCCTCTATTCACTATTTTGGATCGATCTAGTCAACCTTATACTATTTTTAGACCCTATTTTATCTTTTTCTAACCTCTATTCATTGTATTGGATCAACCCACTTGACCCTATGTCATTTGCATACCCTATTTTTGTGTTAGGTCAACCTAGTCAACCCTATACTATTTTTATCATTTCTTAGTTTCTTCATTTCTCATCTCTCTTTATTTCCCTTTATCATGGACTTTATATTTGATGAAAATATTGAGTTATAGTTAGTAGACATGATGAATCTTACCAACCCTCATAGGGTCTCTCATAGATAGAGTAGGGTTCCTCTCTTAGATGCTAGTAATGTTTATATTGCCACTTGTATGATAAAATATGGGGCCCCTCCTAATACCTCTTCATAGCGTAATTCTTTTTTATCTTTAGAATAATAAACCAAATTATATTATACCCTCAAGATTCTCTTTTTTATCTCTGAATTTCCTCAACATCAAGGAAAATATCCTTCTACTATTAAAATCTTATGACTAGTGGTCAAGTTGAAGAGCCTCATTCGACTACTTCTACATTCTCAATTGGATTTTGGGGCACCATTTTCTTTGATTCTCAGCCTCTTCCTTCGATTATGACCCCTTCTCATACCATAAACTCTTCTTCTCTAACTTTTTCCACCTCCATGCCTAGTATAACCACTAACATGGTAAGTTATACATCTAGTGGACCTCTCATAATATCCACTATCCTTAATCCTTCCACTAGAACATCATTTTATACCCAAGATAATCATGCTACTAGTGATTTTTATTCTCAACCATTCACTAGTCCATCTTTTGCTACACAAGCAAATTTTTCCACTAGTGCCTCACATTCTCATAATTTGTCTCAAGCTCCTTTCAAGACCAACAAGCCAATAATACCAACTTTAATGCTTATAACAATTATAATCAAACACATCAACTATTTTAAAAAACACTCAATCAAATAAATACCTTTCAAACTCATAAAAAAAATAAAGTTATGAGAATGCAAAACCACCTTCTTTATCCTCAATCTCACCCTCAACCAATGGCTTGGGTCACACATAACCAAAATATTCCCCCTCCTCCTCTTTGAGATTCTCTAGGCAATCTCATTCCTCAACTTCCTTTGGTCAAAAAAACCATTAAGCATCTCCAAAATTAACCACTTACTACTCAAATTTCTAACATTGATATAGGAGGTATCACACCTATAATTTCTTATAATGGATCAACCGATCCCACCCTTCATCTTAAAACATTTATAAATATTTATAAGGATTAGGTCAAATTGAACACCTTTACCACTACCAAAATCTTATCCAAAACTTTCATAAGTGATGCTTTGGATTGGTACAACCAACTTAAAACTCATTCCATTAATAGTTTGGAGGATTTAGTGAATGCTTTAGTCCAAGAATTCCAAACTAGTGATCAACCTAAAAACACTTTGGCCCATTTCATAAATTGTAAACAACTTGAAAATGAAATTTCTCAATCCTTTTTTAAAATTTAGAAAAAATTGTCAAACAAATGTGAACATAACATGGTTGATGATAATCTTTTCCATCTCTTTATCAATGCCCTTTTTCCTAAAATTCAATAGCATGTCCACACTCTCTCTCCACGTACATTGGAGCAGGCTATTAACCAAGATAAATGACAAGATTTCCTTATGAATCAATTTAATCTAACCTAATCTTTTTTAGGTCCTCATCTATTAATTAAGAACAAAAATCATAATGTTACCAATGATGGTGTTACATATTATTATGACATCATTCACAATGTTCAAGCTATCATTCCTACCCCTTGATTAGAACTAGTTCCCCCTTCTCAATAATATAGTAATCTTCACTTATCTTCACCAAATAACATTAATTTTCATAAACCTTTATCCTTAGTTTAATTAATTAGTCTACCTAAGCCTCTTCCATGAGATCTTGACCTACCCATCCTATGAAATCATGGTATGATCCTAACAAGTTTTGTTAGTTTCACACTAGTTAGGGTCATTCTCATGAGACCTATAGACAACTTCATAATTTAGCCATGTAATTTCTTCTGGATCCTAATTTTTATCATGATTCTATCACTCAAAAGTGTTAACAATCGTATGAAATTACTTTTAGAGATTATAAATCACATGATAAATCTCAAGCCTTGAACCAAGCCAATGCTCATTTGGTTATCTACAAAGACCCTCTTCCTAATCATCAACCTATCCAAGACAACCAAGACAAATTCAACCCTTCCACCAATAATGAAGAAAGTCTTGGTGAACCAAATTTCAAAGAGAATGTGGCTAACATGACTAATATGTGAAGGGTGGTTGCTTTAATTGATTCCCAACCTATCTACACTCCATCTAGAATATATCATGTTATCCAAGATTCTTCTCTAACTCATTTAAATGAGTTGGGGAAAGATGACCTTATTAATTTTGATGATCCAATTTCTAATTCTCCCTTGGATAACATTTATTTTTATATTTCTACCACTCTTTCATCATCTTCTAACACTAATGATACTCAAATTTCTACTAACACTTCTTTTACAAATTCTAAAAATCAGCTTGAAATATCTATTTCATCATCACAATATGATTTACAACCATGTTCTAAACCTTTTTCTTACCAACTTAAATTCCAATATACTTCATCTCTTCATTTTGATGACCTTCTTAATCATTATGCACATATATCTAGCAACCTTCTTATGGGTTACGATAAGAGGGACCCCATCATAGAGCTCACTAATTTCCTATCTCAAACTCCATTATTTGAGCTTATAAGGACTTCTCCCCATCATAGAAACCATCTTATGCAACTATTATTTGAGATGAATTTCCCTAATCTTCCCTTAATAGGATGGGAGATAGCCTTATCTGGATCTGCAGATAGTATATTACAACAAAGTGAAGAGATGTATGTCAACATTGATGAAAATATAAACACATCTCTTTCCTTAAAATTTCCCATAGTTTCTATTATTCTTAATGAGATTATACTTTATCTAGATGATCCTCCCTTATTCATCAGTGTTCAAATAGGTGATATCTAAGTCAAGTATGCATTGATTGACAAGGGTTTTAACACCTGTGTTGCCTCTCTTAACCTTTGATATTCAGAATACAATCTTAAGTCTACATGCAATACCTACCAAAGATATGATAGAAGGTGAATGCAGATAAAAAACCTATACAAGATATTCCTTTGACTATTTGTGCATTATATATGAAGTTATTAGCTAATGTATTTTTTCTTATCCTCTCAGCTTGTGAAAGGATGCAAGATGAACAGTCTCCTTATTTTAGTTCTAATGTATGAATAAGAATATGAATAGTTAGGATCTAAAGTGACTATAAATATGTGTGCTTGTATGAATGAGTTGATGACCTTTTACTGAGATCAATATAGACTTTATGGCTCATGGTTACCTATCAAATCTCTTATGTTAATCTTTATTTATGTTATCATGTTTAATTCTTTGGTTTTATCTATCTTAATGTAATTTAAATGCTCTGTATCTCTCAATAACTCTTGGTTAATCTTAATTTTATCCTATCTCATAATATTTTACTTCTATCATGTTTCAAGTTAACATAAATTCATTACACTATCCTACATAGACTACTAATACATATATATCCTCATCCATAGCATGTTTTATTGAAATAGGAACCTCTACTAACAATGGTGTGGTGAGCATGGAAACACTCCTTCTAGAGAGAAATATGCTAAGATGGTTATCAAGACAATGAGACATTAAAACCTGGTTAGACCAAAAAATACAGAACTTCATAGAAGAAAAATCCAAAAAGATGGGTCTCATTATGAGTTAAATCATTCAAAGAACATATATATATATATATAATATGAAATTTTTTCATGAAAAATACCTAAATTACCAGCTAATTAGTTAACAAGACTAGAGCATTACTATTTTCATCCTAGAGCAGAAGGGACCATTACTTAGATTGAAGAAAAGATAGACCAGTTAGTGAAATATGAAATTGATTGAACAAGAGCGATTGATTACTGGGTTTTAACAACTATAGATAGATACACTACTAAGTTCATAGTAAAAATCTATATAGCATTCAAACATACATAGAATAGCTTCATCTAAGGAATTGGAGGGAAATTTTTACATTGATCACCTCTTCTATTGAAAATGTTAGTGATGTAAAAGGTCATGGTACATATTCCAACTAATAAGGAGTAGTCACTTTAGGAGTATGGGGATGTGTAAACATGATGGTGAATGATGGATAGATGAGTAACTAGAGCTTGAGCCTAAATCTATAATGGAGATGTGAGGGAAGAATAGTCAAAAGAAAACTCTGGATTCAAAAAGGGAGATACAAAAACGTAATAGATAGAATAAATAGATGGATACCCAAGTAGCTACGAATAGAAGTAAGAATAGTAGTAGAGTAGTTGATGAACACATGTGTAGAAGTGATGAGAATGATGATGAGCAAAGTTTGAAGAAAGATAATGATGTTGGATACTGACAAAAAAGCAAGAAGATGAAGAGCAAGTAGAAGAAGAGATGTGCAAGGAAGAAGATAAGAGTAGTTTAGGAGCAGAATGGATAGAAGATAGAAGTAGTACACAGCTATAGAAAAGGGTATTAATATAGTAATAATAATTACAAAAAGAAACATAATTTATTCATAGGTTAATTACAATCTCAAGCATAGCATAGAAATAAGTCATTAGAAATTATTATTCACCAGAAGTGTATGCATCCCCATAGTTCAATCTTAGATATCTTAGTAGAAGTTTTTAGATAGCCAAGAAAGGGGAGAAGAGTTAGGAAAAATCATTTTCAAAGCATGTGAACCATTGGGACATGAATATTCAAACAAAATTAATTAGGAAGGATTTTAATTATATATTATTAGGTGAAGTTGAACAATAATAGCAAGGAAGTATAGATAAGTAGAGTGTGCATAAAAATTCCTCTGATGCATAGAGTAGTACGTAGGTAAGAACACCTAGGCCACATTCACCTCAAATAATATCTATGAAAAAGACTCCATCTATACCATTTTCTATGATGAATCAACCAGGATCATTCTTAAATTTTTCCATCTATGATGGGTCCATAGACCCTAAATAATACCTTTTAACTTGTAAAATAAAATGGCAAGTTAAGGGTGTCACTGATGAAAATTTTTAAAAGTGTGAATTTATAGGGGCTCTAGCTAGGAGATAATTATAATTCATGTACAAAATATATCTATAATAATTAATTCTTAAATACATGTAAAATTTGTTCATCACAGAGTTTAAGATTAAGAAATATACTAGCCAAATAATATAGGACCTCAAAGAGATAAGGCAAAAGTCTGGAGAGTCAGTCTGTGACTATGATCATAGATTTTTTGATGTAATGAACAAAGTGGAATTTGATTTGATAGATAAGGATAAGTCATCATGGTTCATTGAAGGATTGGGAGGTAAGATTTAGTTTGACACTATCCAATCACAATATGAGATGAAAGAAGATGTTAGAGCTGCTACACTACAAGTAGAATAGATTGAGGAATCTAGAGAAGCTCTTAATACTAACTCTAAATTTGAAAACACATTAAAATCTTTCATGAAAATAATGGATTAGTATCATAAAACAAAAAAACCCAAATTGAAATTATGGTGTACAAAGTGCAGAAAAGAGGAACACCACCAAAATGATTATCTGAAAGTAAAGATGGAATTTTGTGAACTTTGTCAAGTAGTAGGGTATGCTACAACACAATGTCATCTACTACAACAATATATTAAAAATCCTCAAAATTTATACTATAATTTTTGTAAATCCACTAATCATGATGAGAAGAATTATAGAGATTTAGAGGAACTTAAAGAGGGTATCTCAAAAAATGTGTTTACCATTATAGCATAGAAAATATCCTTAATGAAGAAAATAATCACAGGCTTGGATGTTGATAATAATTATGTGACCTAAGTGGGTACACAGTGGATTCTCAGTTCACCATAGTACTAGCCTCATATCCTAGCCATATGGACTCCTTCTTTGCCTAGATGGACTCCTTCATCACTAGGATGGACACCTCCATCCCCTCAATACTAATATGTAGCACCTTGGACTTCACCCATAATGTAGCCACAATAATTGATCTAGAATCTGCCAACTATGCAACAATAGTTTAATATGGGAGACAATAATTAGTAGTATCAATAGTGAAATTATATGTAGCCATAAGGAGGATATCAATGAGGATATCAATCTAATAGAGGAGGAGGCTAAGGTGGATACAGAGGAGGATATCAAGGCAGCAAAGGAAACAACTATTAGTGGCCTCATCTATAGTACTATCTATGTGGAGAGTACAATCATGTTCAAAGAAACTACCCAATGAATCTATAGAGATAATAATATTGTGCATATTGTAAAGTCTTTGATCAGCATGATATAAAATATTTTCCTATTCTTAAGAAGTATAAGAAGGACAAATCTATCCTAAATGTAAACATGGTAAGTGCGGAACCTAAATAAAATTCCTTTGTAAATTCTATGATATAGTAATAGCATGTAGAAAAAGGACTCCTTCCACTTGAGATCAGGGCATCAGAAAGATTAGACAAGATAAATACCTAGATCTAGCCATAGAATAGAGTCTTATGAATGAAGTTTTATAGTTTATGAAAAACATTCAATAATAGGAAACTACTAATAGTGATGTTGTAGCCATCGATGTGCAAATGTATGATCAAATAATGTGCATCATATGACAAGATAGAGTTATCACTACACTAATAGATTTATTTAAACTCATGAGTACTCTACATAATGAAGACATATCATAGAACATCATGAATCTATTGCATAATCTTTTGAAATCTGCATAGGGTGGCCAGTAAAAGATAGAAAAACTAGTCTGGTATGTCAAGATGAAGAAACCATGGGATGTGGATGTGTGGATTGATATTATTTTTTCAAGATATGAAATCTCAAATTTTGTCTTTGATTTTGGTAGCACAATAAATATGATTCCTAGATCCATATGGGAAGTAATTAGATGACCAACTCTTAGCTATAGATTAGTAACTCTGAGTTTGGTTGACTACAAAAAATTTGAGCCTATTGGTTGATTAGAGGATGTTGAGATCAAATTCATCGATTTGTCTCTATGAGGAGACTTTGAGGTCACATACATGAAGATTGCAGCAATGCACTACCCTACCATGATAAGAAATAAATAGGCCTATGATAGTCGGATGACTATCAATATAATACACAACTAGTTTGAGGCACATCAAGGTGATAAGGTTTTGGTCATTCCCCTCAATAGAGTGCATAAACCTTACATAATTCTTGTTGAACCAGACTCTCCACGTGTCCCATAGGAAACTAACTAGATGAAGGTCAATATAAAGGAGAATCCTAATAATCTATGTGTAACACAATTTAACTTCTTAAACTACCAAGTTAAAACCCAAGTGTAGTTGATGCTTACCCAAAAATTGAATGTATCAAAATAATGGAGATTGAAAACAAAAGATGCATAGCTAATTTTAAACCAATTCATCAGTGAAGACTATGCCTCCATGTCTATAAAATTTCCCACTTGCTTAGAAGTTGATTTCCTGTACCAAGCCGATGATCACATGCAGGATTACATAGAACCAATAAGGGAAGGCATAGTGCCTTGAGAAGTAAATTTTTCTATTAGTGGTGATTTAGATATGCATCTCCTTATCTGAGACCATGGTGATCATGAACTTAGGCCCATGATGATGGTCTTTGCTCACAAATGTCAACTACCCATATATTATGTGATGGAGGACATTAATTATTTTATTTTATGACTACAAATCCATATTTTGACTATCATTTAGCATGTTAGTGCACTAAACTATGCTTTGAAGGGGGTTGTTTAAACTTGGTGGGTAATTCATTGAGATAATCAGCTAGAGTGGGATGGTGCCTATGAACTCATGATCAACATATTTTAGCT
Organism: Torreya grandis; assembly: GCA_037957365.1. Taxonomy (NCBI): domain Eukaryota; kingdom Viridiplantae; phylum Streptophyta; class Pinopsida; order Cupressales; family Taxaceae; genus Torreya; species Torreya grandis. The sequence continues at coordinate 1,354,538 of JARHVA010002348.1, read as the reverse complement.
CCCACAATTCATCCAAATTAACTAGCCATTTTTTCAAGGAGAGTGCCCTAAGATTCATGTACATAAATGTGTTAAATTTTAGAATGTAGAACATGTGGCACCTAAGTATTGGGTTTATATTTTTCACTATACACTTGCTCCACTACCCATAACATGGTACATGCACCAAGATGGTAGGATAGAAACCAAACATTGGGCACAATATAGAGTGAATTCATACAAAATTTTGTTTTTGAAGATGAAAATTCATTAGTCCATAACACACTTTAGAAACTAAAGTACTTTATATGCCATGGGTGTACAAAAAATGTGAGCACCACAATAGAATAATTTGCACAAAAAAAAGTAGCTTTTGATCTTGATTCCACACTCCAAAGGTATAAAGCTTCTAGGACTGAAGAACAAGTTATGATGTAGGATTATCATTAAATCTAGGATGAGGTAGATGATGATGAAGACTCTGATTCTGATGTAGATTTAGATTTGAACGGTTTATTTGGACCTAAGCAGCCTATATAAAAACTTAAGGATACTGACATAGTGATAACTAAATAAGGTAAGCTATGCAACATCTAGATCATAGAGAAGGGCAAAGGAAGATCCAAGAATCATTGGATGAAGAAAAATGCAATACATATTGATAGCCTCTCAAGAAATACTTTGTTAACATCAAAATAGAATAGGTTCTGAAATTGGTAAGTGTAGGTGAATATTAAATATAGACTAAGATTTTAGAAGCCTTACAAATTTTGAGGGACTACCAAGATGTATTCCCCCTAAGTTTGTAGAGGTTTGAAGAGTTGATCCATCTCTTGGTGTGATGCAAAGTGAATTGAAAGAGTGTTCATGTCCAATTAAGAAGTGACCATACAAACTCAACCTAAATATGACACTAAAATTAAAAGTAGAATTGGATAGGATGCAGGATGTAGGGATAATCTATCTAGTAGAAAAAGCTAATTAGGTAAGCCCAATGGTAGTATATCCCAAAAAAAAGAGAAATCTAGTTATGTAGAGACTACCACATTCTAAATGATGCCTGCATAAATGATCCATTACCCATACCATTTATAGATGAAGTTTTGGAGTCTATCATAGGCCACAAAGTATATTAATTTATAGAAGGGTTCAGTGGATACCATCAAATTTTGATCACAGAGGAAGATCAATCCAAACTGACTTTTACAATAGAGTGGGGTTCTTTTGTATACAAAGTCATGTCATTTGGTTTTTAAAACACACCTATGGTATTCTCACATGCAATAGTCACAAAATTCAAAGATGATGATTGGGCATTCTTTTGTTTATTTAAAGATCATTTGTCCAACTTATGTCTGATGTTAGAATGATGCCAAGATTTACACATTGCTTTAAATTTGAATAAATTTATATTTTTTATAGCTTTTGGTGTTTTACTTGGACATGTTATTTATAGTGATGTCATTTTTGTGGATCAAGCTAAAATCATAATAATCCTAAGTATGCCACCACTTTTTAGTTCCACTGAAGTGCACTCCTTTCTTGAACATACAAGATACTACCAAAATTTTATCAAAGGCTATGTAGTGATATCATCTCCACTGGAAGATTTATTATGCAAGAATGCTAAGTTTGTATGGACATCTAAATGCCAATTATATTTAATTGATCTCAATTAGTGACTGGTCACTACACCTATACTTATTTTCCCAGACTAGACTAAGCCATTGCATGTACATGTAGACACTTTAGGTATCACAATTGGTGCAGTACTTATGTATCCTGGAGATGGTGCACTTGATAATCCCATTCACTTTGGTAGACAAAAATTATTTGATGTATAAAACATTATACAACCATAAAATGGCAAGCATTAGCCATTTTTTTTACACTACAAAAATTCTGACACTATATTTTGGTGACACCGATTGAAGTTTTTATGGACCATCAAGCACTGCACTACTTGGTCAACAAATCAATGCTAGGAAGATGAATATCTTGTTGGTTGATGTTATTTTAGGAATTTAAATTTTAAATAAATGTAAAAGTAGGTAGAGAAAACATGGGACCTAACCACCTTAGTTGAATTCTAAATGGTGAAGAGCTAGAAGATCTACAAAAAGTAACTTATGACCAGAGCACTACCATACACTATCATTAAAGGAATATTATATCACTTGGTAAAGGATGAAGTCCTATGTAGGGTTGTCCTCAAACATGAAAGGCCTCAACTCTTAGAAGAAGCTCATCAAGTAGTCATAAGAAGACATTTCATAGGAGAGGCTACTGCTAGAAAGATTCTACGGAGTGGACTGTGGTGGTTGAATTTGTTTCAAAATGTACATAGAGTTGTGCAAAATTGTGATGTTTATCAATGTATGGGAAAACCACTCCAAAAATATGAGATGCCATTATAACCCCTATTAGTAAAGCATCCATTTGAATAGTGGGGTATTGACTTTTTATGACCAATCAACCCTCCAAGAAAGTACAAGAAGGTTAGGTAGATCATTACTATGACAAACTATTTCACTAAATGGGTTGAAGCTTCTACCACACCTCGCTATGGTATGAAGGACATAACAAATTTTTTGTATGAAAACATCATTACCAGGTTTAGATGTTTAATCAAACTAGTCAACGATAGAGGAATGCACTTCCTCAATAATACTATGAAAGTTTTGATGGAATATTTCATGATTGTACATCATAAAATCATTGTGTATCATCCCTAGGAAAATGGCCAACTCAAAGCTTCAAATAAGTTACTAGGGAAAATTCTCATAAAAACGTATGATGTCAAGCATGATGATTGGGAAGATCACATTCTTATGATCTTATGGGCATATTGGACAAATTATAAATAAGCTATAGGATTTACACCATTTTAGTTGGTGTATAGTCAGGAAGTAGTCATGTCAATGGAGTATCCAGTGCCTAGCCTATACATTGCTATGGTCATGCATTTAGGAGATCAAGAATCTCTTACCAATTGACTCTTGAAATTGAATAGAATGGATAAGTTTAGAAGAAGAGTATAATGAATGTAGGAAGTACATAAGAAAACTCAAAAAGCATGGCATGATATGAACCTATACCACAAGCAATTCCATAAGGAGTAGCTAGTTTTGTTGTATGATAGTTGGTTCATATCATTCTTAGGAAAATTGTAAATAAAATGGAAAGGTCCTTACATTATTCATGACTTAAAATAGCAATTAATGGTATTTTTAAGGTACCTATAGGGAACTATATTACTAGGGTGATTAAATGGTTGTAGGCTTAAGCCCTACCACCAATAGTCTATTTGATCTCATTCTATAAGATGAGTGGGTGTTGAGTAGCACCATGTAGACTAGGAATTTTTTGAATTGAAATTTTTCTTTTTGTGTTTTTTTCTAATTTTTTTTTTAGATGATCTCAATAATGATAATGGTGAAATGCATAGACCAAGTATCGAGTGTTCTTGATGTGCACAGGAAGATCCATATGTATTAACAAAATAGTCAAGGAGGAGATAAAAAAAATATTAAGTCCAAAAAAGTAGCTAAAATGTCACATCTGAAATTTATCCATTGGATAATGGTCATCCACTATAAATAAATACAAGAGCTAAGGGTTTATGAATGTGATCTTTAATGAATCGATGGCTAGTTGACATAAACAGCTTGTACCTCTTGTATGGACACCTACCGGCATAATGACATAATTCTACACATGCACCAATGACTAAATACTTTAATGGCCAAATAGGAAATTGAATCACCACATTTATCATTGCATTAAAGATGAGTGGATAGTTAGGCATGGCCTTGATTCAAACTTCAAGAGGCATGAAATTTATAAAAATCTTAGTTTGAACTCCATGTCCACATTTTATTCTTAGCACATTTTTTAGAGCTGAAACTATCAAAGAGATGAACCATTTTCTTTGCATATATCACTCAAATGAATTCAAATTCCTTCTCACACAAACATGGACACCATACCACTAATCTAACCCTTCAAAGTAGCATAAAAAGAAGACATGGATGTTGACATGGAACTTTGGTAGATAAAATATGGTGATCAAGATCCATTATATCACCTACATGAAGCTGAGTAGAAGATATTTTGACCAAACCTTATGGATGTTTCACAAACACTCACTCTTACAGTTCCCCATAGATTCCACAATATAGATGTTAAGTTCCTACTCTAAATGCCAACCTTTGGTGACATGGGTGAAATCATTCAATTATTAATTATATGATATAATGATGGATCTATCTATTTGGGACTAAATGATATGGTCACCATTAACACACAAGCCATGGCATAAGTATTGGGCATGCATGTGTAAGGAGATTCATTGATACCATATAATACTAAGACACCACCAATTATGCAAAAATTATATGACCTATATGTATGATAGAATAGAGGAATCTTGGTAGATGAGATCCCCGATGAACCTATACACATCCTTATCTAGTGTATCTCCAGGTGATTTTAATAAATGACTAAGTTTGGTAAGTAGATACCAAAGTGAGTTATAGACATCACACATAGGATGATCTATCAAGGTGAATAATTCAATTGGATAGAATATTTTGTACAAGAATTGATCATAAACATTGACAAGTGTCAGACCAACCCAAGGTAGATCTTCTAGTACCAGTTTTTGATCCTCCTCCTTTGTTTCACATAGTATAAATTTCCCAAAGGGAAGTGCACCTAGATATAGACTACTAGTCATTACATTAATTCCATAATATTATCTAGATGCAGTAATGGGTAGCCTTGATATATGAGGGGAATTTTAAATCATGGAGGGAAGAGTGTTTAGGTCTCATTGTTACACACCCCTGAGTCCCAATAGATGTCCTCTCGTATCTAAGATAACATCCCAATATCATGCTACTACTAAAATGAGTTTTCATTACAATCCATGAGCTACCATGCTCACCCTTCAAAAGACTTAAATTTTTCATCATAATGAAGATGGCACAGGCTAAGGTGGCTAGACAAAATGAGCTCACATAAAGGTGAGTAACTCCTCTATAATCTATACCATTGGGCATAGACATTCTTATAATGTAAACATCAGAAGTAACATCTATTTCACAACAAAAAAAGGGGAAGTGCAAAGTAGACCCTCACTTGATGTCACCCCTCCAAAGCATACAACACATAGTATGATAACATGGAAGGATGCCCTGAAGGTACCTTAGATATATAAGTCCTATGATCTCATGGAAATGGGAACTGATGCATAAGATGTCTAACAAGTCATGTTGGTAGACATGGATGGAGACTACTATGATAAGGAGGAAAAAAAAATTATTTTTTTGGAAGGTGGTATGCACTATACAAATCTACAAGTAGGTCCTATCATCATTATGGGTATAACTCCCCACATATCCACCTTCCATCATTGTGGATACAATTTAACAAGAGGATTAACAACTATGATGCAGAATGGAATTCTTCCCACCAATGACTACTTTAACATTTAAACTAGATGTTGTATTTGAACCCTTACCAAAGATTCCATTAGAACCATTTTTACATAGGCCAAAAATGAGATAGGATACTAGAGTCTCACCTACACTTGAAGAATGCACATTTGGTCAGCTAGCTATTGAATAAGAAGTACAACCTACCTGAGAATCTTGAATACCACCATCATGGTGTAGACTAGTCACCATATGTAGAAAGAAGTAGTAGGGGCTTAGTAATGAGGTGCACCTTGAGGACTCTTTACCATTATCATATGTGTAGGATGAGGAAGAAATTTCACTAGAGTAGAGAACAACCAAAGAATAATAGGTTACAAGAGAATAAGTCACTCACGCTACCAAACATAGCCATCGAAAGGAAGTGAAGAAGAAAAAAAAGAAGAGTAATAACAAGAAATGTAGTAAGCCAAGGAAGTAGAGGCCTCCAAAAAGGCTAAGGATATAGAGGTAGAATTGAAAAAAACTCAAAAGATGGCCCAACAAGCTCAAGAATTAGTTGTCACACAACAAGTGTAAGAAGAGAGAGAAGAAGGAAAAAGAAGAACAAAATGGTAACAAGACATAGTATCCCATGCACAAAAATAGGTAGAGGAAGCTACCAAGATGAAAGCACAACATAATGAAGTCATATGGTAACAACAAGCATAAGCACAATCACAAGCTCAAACGTAGGCCCAAGCTACTTAGAAATAGAAATTGAAGAATAAAGAAGAAGAAGAAGAAGAAGAAGAAGAAGAACATAGGTAGAAGCAAGAACAAGAGAAGAATCAGAAGGAAGAAGAAGAGGAGAGAAAGAAAAAAGAGAAAGAGGAAAATGAAGAGAAATATAAAAAGGAAGAGGAAGAGAAAAATAAGGAATAAAACTAGAGAATATAAGAAGTAGAGAAAAAGAAGAAACAATAAGAAGAGGAGGAGAAAAAGAAGATGGAAGAAGAAGCTAGGAAGAACAAATAGGAAGAAGAGGTTAGAAAGAAGATGGTTGAGGATGTTACACAGCAAGTAAAGTTGGTAGTAGAGGGAAAAACCTAGTAGAGAGCACATACTATGATGCAGGAACAAACTCAACTACCATAGGCTCTCCTAAGAGGTGTATGGCTTTAGTATGTTCCTACAGTCACCATTTAATGTACCACTTTCTCCCTTCCTCTAGCCACCATGCCATGATAGGATCTTATAGAAATATTTATCACATTGGTAACTATTCTAGTCAAGCAAGAAGCATCCTTGGACATCTCTTGTCTACCCTTGAAAAAAAAAATTAGAGGGATTTGTGGCATTTCAAGAATCTATCGCATAAAAGGTAGCCTCCCTAGAGAAAAAGCAAGACCAAGCAAAGGCTAAGAATATAAAACTATGAGAATAATTTAATGAAGTATCAAAGGCCATTAAAGTCACTTGTCCATCTTTGGCTTCACATGTCATCTATTAAAAAATCATGTCAGATCACCGTAGGTTAATGACCCTAGTAGTGAAGCTTACCAAATATTGGTACACCACGTAACAACTCTGTGCACTTGGAAACTTCGGCTATAGTGTGAAGAATGATACCATGACTTTGATTACTCTATTGGAGGAGTATCAAGGTAGGTTGTACATAATATCCCTTCAAGCACATCAAATTTCATGCAATCTTCTAGATAAGAAGCAATAGATTGATAATTCCCTAACCTTCTCTAGTGCATATTTCCATGTAGCTATCGTAGCCTACATAACCATGCATAACCCAGCTGTATCAACCAATGAAACTAAACATGCCCTCCAAAAATAATTAATTTCTTTGGATAATGTGCATGACAAACTTCTCAACTACAAATAAGACTTGTAACACAATTCATTTACAGGGGAACAAGCAGAGAGACAAGTAAAAAAACTAGACCAGCTAAGTGTAGAGATATAATTAAAGGCCAATAATACAAGGAATAACTTAAGTGTTGCATAGAATGAGGATCTAAAGGAACCCATTAGGAATTATGCACCAATGTGCATCTTGATTTGCATGGTCTAAGAAGTCATGCTTGACTAGGATGTATTCAAAACTAACTTGGCTCCATTCTGTAGTGAGGTGACTTTGATGCTCAATATTCCTATGTACATGCCACCTTATAAATTTCATCAAGCAATATCATAATGCACAATTTTCCAAATAGAGGTCAAGGATCATGTTTTCTAGCCTTCTTTATTAGAAACACCACCTCTTACCAGTTTAGTACTACGTAATGCACAAATTTTGAATAAATTTTTGCATTGGGGATGACTAGTGAGACAAGTGAGGCTGGGATGGTTGAAAACCCATAAAGGGATGCCACCTATTTATTCCAACCTATTTAAAACCCAAAAGGGTGGTAAGTTGATAAATTACTTAGTTGAAAACCCAAAAGGGTGGATAAGTAGTGCACTAGAGGTGAAAACTAGAAACAATGACTTGAGTGATTACTATGACTCTTTATAGTATACCCACATTTTCAACTTCTACCCTAGGCACATAGATAGATGAACCTATGACATTCCCTCAAGATGAAACAACATTTTAAGTCTGGAATAGTGTTGGGAGAATAAAAATGGATAATAAAGTTGCACGAGATATTCCTTTGAATATTTGTACATTATATATAAATTTATTAGCTAATGTATTTTGTCTTATCCTCTCATCTTGTGAAAAGATAGAAGATGAACAGTCTCTTCATTTTGGTTCTAATGTATGAATAAGAATATCAATACTTAGTAACTAAAGTGACTATAACTATGTATGCTTGTATGAATAATTTGATGACCTTTTACTAAGATCAATATAGATTTTCTAGTTCATGGTTACCTATCAAATATTTTATGTTAATCCTTGTTTGTGTTATCATTTTTAATTCTTTATTTTTATTTATCTTAATGTAATCCAAATGATTTTTATCTTTCAATAACTCTTATTTAATATTATTTTATACCTATTGCATAATATTTCACTTTTGTCATGTTTTGAGTTAACATGAATTCACTGCAACATTATGCAGACTACTAAAACCTAGTTATCCTCATCCTTAGCATGTTTTATTGAAACAAGAACCTTATATAACATATAGGTTGTGTGTGGATTCTCATTACAATCCCACCTATCACCATTCATGTGAAATTTATGATATTTAACTTTCCCCTTTCATATAACATGTTGCTTGGTAGGTTGTGGACTCACTGTATGAGATATGTTGCTTCTTCTACCTGGCAATGCAATAAATTACCTCATAATGGATCCATTTATAGGATTTAGAGTGATACTAACCCTTTGAATTTTGAACAATTCCAAGGCCATTGTGTCTTCAAAATTCATACTATTGAACCTTTGCCCAACATTTTATTTCATGAGTCTTAGCATCTTGATTTTCTCATTAATTCAACCCAAGGTTACAATAGAAATACTAAACTCATTGGGAAAATTCCTTTTAACCTCTTAGATTTTGATGATGATTAGCCTGATCAGATTAACTTAAATATTAAAAAAATTAATCTCTCACCTCACCTTACCTCACCTCGTAGCTTCCTACTTCCTTGTAGTCTCATTCTCACAAGCCTCCTTACGATGACATTCCTATAGACTTGACCAAGACTTGACACTATATTCACCACACTTCTTCTGATGACAAGGTCATTCCTACTTATGTCATTAATTCTCATACCCTATATTATGATGATGGTTATTCCTTAGATTATACACTCTTAGGTGGTCTTGTATAGGCCTGTGATGCTGAGATTGTTTATCATCATTCTTATTTACTTGAGTCTTTTTGTGTATCTTCTCATCTTCCTTCATTTATAGTTCCTAATTTTAGTATTTTTCATCTTTATCATAGGGTAAATATGGATTCAACACCTCCATATTTTTAGGATCTTGGTAGGAGTATGCTCATGGATCGTGTTATGCCCAAGCCTTACCATTTTTCTAGGTACCATGATCACCGTAGTTGGTTTACTCCTAAGATTAGTGTGACCCTCAGACTATTTATAGATCCCAATCCTCTCTTATTAAATCCCTTATCAGATTCCATTATTCATAATACTATATTTGAGCATGTTCTCACTCCTACTATTTCTAAGCCTACCCTTGCTTCTCATCCCATTGTTCTTTCTATTGAGCTTAGTTCTATTCTTCCTCCATCACTACCTTCCCTTGGTGATGGTTTGCTTCACTTGCCTAAGATGGCTCTATTGCCCACCAAATGGGTTGATGATTCCTCTCTAGCTTCTTCCACTCTTATTATACCTCCTTCTCTGAGTTCTTCTCCTAATACCACTCACAAGTGTATATGTTGCTTCCATGGGACAGATAATCATTCTTCTACCCATTATCTCAAGTTACATTAGTCTATTGATACTTTACATCCTTCTTCTCTTTCCTTAGATAAAACCATGCCTCCCCTAAAGGCTATACTTGAATATATACCTAAGTATGGTGAGTTATATTGTCTATGGCACCAATATGGCACCCATCACACTAATCATTGTTGCATCCTTCAACAACATCTCAAGGAGCATCTTATATTTATTCTCATACTTTTTTTCATTCCTCCCATAGGTCATTCCTACAAGAAGGCTCCTCCTTCTTCTCCCATGGCTCCACATATAATTGTTACATCCCCTCGTATGGTCCCTTCATCACCTTTTGTGCCTCTACCTATTATTCCTTCACCTATGGACCTTCCCTCACCTATGGATCCTTCTCCACCCATGAATCCCTCACCTGTGGATCCTTATCCACTGGTGATTCCTACATCTCCCATAGATCTTGATCCCATGCATTATCTTAAGCATCCCTTACCTAATCTCCCTCTTCATCATTATCCCTCAAGTATTCCTATTTTTATATTTGAGGAGATTAGAAGAGAAGTCTTTTCCCAATTCTCATTGAAGATTGACAATACATTAGCAGTATTTCATATCCAGCTTCATAGAGATTTATCTAATGTCTTGGGTAATGTGTGTGGGTAGATTTATTAATAATTATAAGCACATGGATGGTTCCTTTACATTTACTATTTAATTGGATGTGTGATCCAATTTTATTTTTATCCATCTGTTATATCATTTTATATTGTGTCAAATTCATATTTTTATTACATGGTGATTCTTTACCTTTGATACTATATCTTTCTCATCTTGTCATTTATATTTGCATATGATTGTATTTCCTTATCATTTCTTTCTCTTTGTTTCTTGAGTTTTTCTAAAAACTCTCTTTTTATGCCTTCATGATTGTTTACTTTCTTATCTCTATTTTTCATAGATAATTGTCATTATGACTTGGTTATACAAACCCCATTCCCTTTGTTCCTTGTCTCCTTTTACCATGTGATTAGTTATCAAACAATGCATTTCATTATAGTCTCCTTTCACTGATCCACTTTTGTATCTTGTTTTTCCCTTCTTCCTTTTTGACAAACTAAGCATATACATGGTTGAGACTTGAGATCACATACTAGTTCATTGTTAAGCCTAAGTGTCCTAATCAGTCTTTGCCTTTGGTTACATAGCTTCCTTTATCCTTAACCTAAAGCTCATTCATGTGTATCACTACATCTCTCATGACTGGTCATTCCAAATCTATATGGAGGAGGAATCTTAAAAAGCCATAAAAAATTAAAAGCCAAATCATTTTACAAAAGGCAATGATATAAAGGACAAAAATATTATTAAGAGTCCAATCACACTAAAAGACATGATTCAAATCACATTTCCTTATTCTAGTCAAAGATCAAACTCCACAGTTGGCCTCATGGTAGATCCAAGGTCCTTTGGGGTGCAGTAGGCTAGTAGATTAGAAAAGGAGAATTTTTAAAAAAAATAGTGCTACCTACTTTCTCAAGCAAGTACCCAATCTTTATTGTATATTGATGGCTCTGTAAGGGATCCGAAAGAATGGGGATTATATCATGGGAAGGTAGGTCCATTTTATTTTTTCCTTGTACCAATATTTTTTCCTTGTACCAATATACCTTCATGAGTTGATCTTAGTAGCATGCTTATTTTCTTATAAATATTTGTGTCTATAGCAAATGAATTTCCTTTGTACATTAATGGTCACTAGTCGCTTAGTGTCTTATAATGTTCTTAGTATACCTCTTGTCTCCTAAGGTCTTCTCATAAGATTCATAAGTCTTGATTTTTACATTACTTTTTTCATTCCCTATATCCCTCATATTTCCTCTTGAGAAATATTGTTTTGTCTATTGATCACTCCCCTTGGGATTTTATTTGTGAGTTACATTAGAAGACTACAGATAGGACCTGGCATTTCTCACAAATTACCACCTTTTTCCTTCCTATTACCCACATACTTTGTTATCAGATTGTCTTTATTTTTCCACCCCAATGGTGTTCTCTTTGTGAGTTGTAGTGTAAGACCATGGATAAGACTTAACATTACTCACAAAATTATCCAATAATAAAAGTCACAAACAAAATTAAATGTGTCAAATATGAGATAAGATGTTATTGATTATGAAGTTACACATCATTGGCATGATTCCTATCTTTATTTAGTGTGTTTTATGTTTACTTCATTTCTCTTTCACTTTTATCTTATTATTTTCTAAGTGCATGCAAAAATACAACCATTTCTTGAATTTTTTATACTTCTCATATTGAATTAGTGTGACCAATTTAAGACCAATCTTTTACCAATTTATTTTTCTCTTATACTTGCCAATGTGGTTTAGTATAATTGATTGACTTAAATTGTTTATTTTTATACCATTTATGCCCTCTTACATATTTTCCATTTTATTGCATCATTTTCATACTTCTCAATGTGATTTAGTATGATTTTACTTATTATAATTTGGTGCAAAAATCTTTCACTTTATTTTAAAAACAAATTCCTTTTTTACCATCTTGTTTTACCATTCCTTGGTTCTTAATACTTAGTCATTTTCTTGTTATTACACATTTCCCAACTTAAAATAGTGTGTAGTACATTTTTACTTAATTATATTTTACCAAGTCTTTTTTTCCTATTGCTTTTCAACCATGCATATGTTCTACATAATGCTAGAAACGAAAGCACATCTCATATATTTCCTACGTCATTTACAAAATAATCTAAATACATGTGCTAGAAATAAATATATCCAAAGCATCCACAGCCACAACCATAATAATGACAACATACGTAATCAACATTAATATGCTAAAATGATACATCATATACATACATACATACATACATATATATATACATACATATATATATATACACACACACACACACACACACACACACACACATATACATATATACATATACATATACATACATATACAATATACATACATACATACATATGTATGTGTGTGTGTGTGTGTATATATATATATGTATGTATGTATATGTATATGTATGTATATGTATACATATATATACATATACATATACATATACATATGCATACATATACATATATATATGTATGTATGTATGTGTGTGTGTGTGTGTGTGTGTGTGTGTGTGTGTGTGTATACATACATACATACATACATATATATATATATATATATATATATATATATATATATACATGTGTGTGTATATACATATATATGTATATGTATATGTATGTATATGTGTGTGTGTGTGTCTATATATATATATATATATATGTGTGTGTGTGTGTGTGTGTGTGTATGTATGTATGTATGTATGTATATGTATATGTATATATCTATATGTGTGTGTGTGTAGATATGTGTATATGTATAACACACACACACACACACACACACACACATATACATATACATATATGTATGTATGTATGTATATGTATATGTATATGTATATATCTATATATGTGTGTGTGTGTATGTGTGTGTATATGTATAACACACACACATATATATACATATATATGTGTCTATGTGTTATACATATACACATATCTATACACACCACACACACACACATACATACATATGTATATGTGTGTGTGTGTGTGTGTGTGTGTGTGTGTGTGTGTGTGTGTGTGTGTATCATGAGTTTTGATCCAACAAGTATAACCATATATATAATGCTCCAACTCTATGGTTGGGCTCCATCCCATCTATCTCACGGCTTAGCAATGCTACCTATCGAGGCCTCAGTCTGACTCTTTGAAATAGTGAATTTTAAAGAGGTCATCTAAGATATTAATCGATATACCTATCCCTCTAGATGTGTCACTCATGCATGTACCTATGCAACTAGGCTAAGGTTAATATGTGTGTTTCCCTCTCTTGCTCTTACACCTTTATCACATGGGTCAGGTTTATCATATGTGCCTATGTCACTATAGATAAATGTGCATCTCTCATCTATCAAGGCTTACCATGCCTGTATCTCACCTACACCCATCTCTACTAGTGGCTTCATCCTCTTTTTCTATGCTCGTATCTACCTTGTTGCCTCCCTTGATAATCTAAACTAGCTCAATTGAGGTGGGGCAGATGGTATACTAGGGTCTTCTAATGCATTAGGGTCATGCATATGTAGATTCTCATCCAGGACATCATGGAGTGCTCCCCTTATAAGGGACCCCCATCTATCCTCCTCATCCTCAACTAAGCCTAAAAAATAACACCTAGATATATATTAGATCATTATTATATCGCACAATATCTATTTATCTCTAGTCTCTATTTCAAAATAAAAATATTAAGCAATAATTTAATCATCTTTATTACCTATTTGTGTCTTAGCCACTGTGGTTCCACCATCTATGTGACTACCTAGCATAGTATCTCAATCTATATGACCTCCTAACACCTCCTCTATACGTCACCTCCTTAACATAAATATAGTTATAATGGCTTGTGTCTACCTCAACCTACATCTGAGTGGCCTCTCTATCATCTAGCTCTCCTCTAGATTACCTACTAGGTCATTAAGGATGGTAAAAGTCTTCACTCTCTCCTACACCTACCTCCATCAACGTCATGTCCTCAATGGTCATAAATCATCTCAATGTAGATCTAGTGGTGGTATTTCTAGTACCACTACCTCTACACCCCTCTCCTCCTACTCTATTCCCTATCATGTTAACATACTCCATGGTCACTCATGATGTGGTCTAAGCATCAACCTCATCATTAGTGGCCCTAGTTCCCTCCTCCCTTATGGATCCCTCACATGTTAAGCCCACTACTTAGACATCAATATCGATGCTACTAGATAAGATAAGACCATCTATCCTAGTACCCATGCCATAAAATGTATCTCTCTCCACTAGATGTAGTGTTTGATGACCTCTTTCCTCATTGCAGTTGGTGTAACTATGTCCTATCTTGGCCATATAATCAATATGTACCCATATGTCTATGTGTCTCACATCTATAGTGCTAACATATAGGGCATGACCTATGCTACCTAGTCCTCTCTCCATATCCATGCTCGAGGTAACCTATCATCAACCACATGGGGTAGCCTAACTAGCTAATACATAAGAAACCTCTCATATATCTAAGACATTAGTAATATGATTAGTCCTATCAAATTCTACCCTCTGACCATCACCTCATATAGATCATGTACAAGTTAGACCAAGATGATAGAGTCAAGATCATATAGTACTCCCTCCTCTAGGATCATCTTGCTCAAGGCTACCATGAACAGTGGTGCCTTGCCATCTGACTTGTGACATAGCACTCACTATGTCCCAGGTTCTATCATAGTTTTCTATATATATCTTAAATTTGTGATATATATACAACAAACATACTAAATTTATTGCCTACCAATATCATATCCAAACCTATAACCCACATGACTAAGGATCTCCTCTCCTTTAGGTTATCTAGGATGCCTATAGTCACTAGTGTTCCTACTTCTGGTTGCCTTAAGATGGCATGCACATCCTCTAGAATGATAATTAACTCTACCATATCCCCATCCACCTCCCATTTGAAAGTGTTGGTCGATCATTCTTAGCATCCAAGGAACATGACTAACAGATCCACACTTAGGGGAATCCTACACATGTCAGTTATCCCTCCAAGGCCTATAATTACTAGCCTGGATCTATCTCCTATGGTTAGATGCTCCAATAGATCTGATATCTATGACACATCTACCAATCTTCAAAAACTGGGACATCCCTACAACCAAGAAACAAAAAAAGATGTATTAGATCCTTCATGTCATGTATAATCACAATACATTCTTTTTGTAATTTTAATCAAAAACAAGCCTAAAATGCTTTAATTCATTCATTTTTTCCTATTTTTATCCTACTCAATCTTTTTTTCCCCTTATTTGGTCATTTCGGGCCATGCTAGCCTTCTTTTGACCTTTTCACATATTTCTATACCATTTTGGTTCTTTGGTCAACCTAGTTTGACCAAAATTTCCTTATTTTTGGCTTGGATGACTTAAAAATCTAAATCAACCATCTTCTTTTCCTTTCCCTAGTACTACATTGTCATTCTAGACTTTTCAGATCAGTTGGCAAACTATACTAGGTCAGTAGTCTGTAAAACATATAGAATCGGCACACACCTACTAGGTTGATAGTGTGGATTTTGCCTATTCTTAGCTTATTGGGTCAACCTAGTTTTTTTTATTGCTAACCCCTTGTATTTTCCTCAAAAAGTGTCTTTTGGTAGTTTTCTCCCTAATCCCTTTAAATCCATTTGCCTATTTAGTTTTTCCTACCTATAGAATCTAATTTTGTTTCATTCTAACATCTACAAATGCTAAAAATTATTTCTTTCTAAAAATACACTTAATTCATTAAATTACTCCAAAACTAGCTTAAAATTCATAATTGCATACATGTAGTGCACCTACTACTACTCCTAGATCTCCCCCCTCATCTATCTTATCATTTCCTCACCATCCTAGCTCATTTCATCTCTAGAGCTCTTTTTCTCTCTTTCACAAGTCAAAATAACCAAATGACTTCTCTTTCCCCTATTTAAAAACACTTTTCAAAATTCAAATTCTTCCATTATTTTCACGTAGATTCCTTATTTTTCCTATATCTTTGTTTCTATTCATCTATTTTACAAACCATAAAATGTGTTGGATTCATCATTATGTAGATAATATTTTCCAATATCATATGCCTATATTCAAAAATCTTTCAATTTTTGGCTATTTTTTACACTAACTTCTGCATGTTCACCTAGTGTTCTTCACATTAGACACCTTCACATCCTTTTATTCTAATTCCTTATCTACAACATTAAGGTAATTAAAGGTATGTGTTTTTAAATTATGCCCTTTCATTTATATTATTTTATGCTTACTTCACTTTACTTAGAATCAACATTGTGTGTTATCATGTTCTATCTCGAAGAACCATCTGGTGTTGCACTTACGTGACACGTGATGAGATTTGAGTGGGGAATATGTAGACACATAAAATTTTCAAACTTTTATCTATTATTGACACTTTATATCTTCTAGGAACACATCAAGTCTCAATCTCTCTGAGTGCATGCCTTATTGTATTAGGAAAGGGGAGGGTAAACCATTGGTGCTTCATAAAATTGATGTCACTTTCCATTTACACACTTATCTCCCAAAACCATTTACCCTAAACTTATTCTTCTTATTTGTACTCATTATAGTCATATGTCATGTTTTATCCTCCTTGTTCTTGCCTTGACCCCCTTTCACTAGTTACTGTACTAGGTCGACTAAGTTGACCCTGTATAGTTTTCAGCCTCTGATTACTATACAAGGTCAACCCTGTACTGTTTATAGATATTTTTCACTTGGAGTTTTGTTATCCCTTCAATTGACCTAGATTGAGACCTAGTGATTTACCTTCTGAAAACATATAGGTTTGATTGGGTCAACTTTGTATAGCTGGCATATTCAGAAGGATTTAGGTCACTATCTACCTATATATACAAGTTCATTTCCAACCATTTGAGAATAGAGAAGTGAAGAAGAATAAGTGTGAACGAACATATGCTTATTGACCATTATACTTAAGAAATAAATCTTAGGGTTCCATACTTTTTTGGAGATATGGATCTTATCTTGTGGAGAAGTCTTTTAGATGCATAGATAGGTTGTGTAGCCTAGAGCTGATTTGTCTTTATTGTCCTTACATGCCACAATAATCTATTATGAATCACCTTGTCCAAGGAAGATATTGAGGTTCAATGGGTTCATCTTCAATGAAAGTACTCCTAACTTTATTTCTCCTTTGTAAGAGTAGATAGATAATGCAGTTGTGCTTCTTTCCCATGCATTAGGATTCTATATACATTGATGTGAGTATATGTCTTCTATTCATGTTTAGTTTAGTTTGTTTTTTTTCTAATCTCCACTTTGTGCCACAAGATTTGGTGTGAATTTTATTATATTTAATTTCTTGTTTATTATAATAGAGTGAACATTAAACCTAGGACTCTTTTAAGGTTGTTCTATGATTATGTTAGACTATAGGCTTTGAAACCCTTCCTATAATGGTGTATTGTGACAAGTGATACTCTAATCAGGTCTAGTAGATCTCCATATTGGTCATGTTCCCACTTAATAAATGTATTCCCAATTAGAAGTGTAGGTATGATCTATCTTATCCGAGTCAAGATTGATTTATAGACATGATAGATTTCTGATTGCATACACGTTGTCTTTAAAGTTGACATCACATCGACCATCATTTGACATCCCACAAAACATGATTGATGCCTCATGGACCATCATATTTAAACATAGATATATTTTTCTTGATCTTTAATTTGACATTAGTGTGAACATCTTAAATTTTAGGTCCATTTTGATCAACTTTGAAGGCTTATATCTTGAAGTGAAAGAATCATGGAGGCACCAAAATTTTAGGAGATGTTCTTGAGGCCAAAAAGAAAAAAAATAGTTGATCCACTGGTCTTGAGATTCTTCTAAGTGAAGATATTTAATGTGTAAGTTAGCTGGTTCAAATGCTGCTATGTGACATCTTGGCAATGATCAAGCTCAAATGGCTATGTATGGAAAACTTAGCAAAATCTGACTGAGGATCCAACTTTGAACATGCATAAATTCTACTACGCTTGGATGGATGATCTGAAACTTATCATGTAGCAATTTAGGACCAAGATAAATAAACCCATGTGACCATTTTCCCCTATAACTACTACATGTGTGAGACATATCTTTGTCAATATGCTCACTTGGCTTTGTTTAAACTTATTTGAAAATGGATATAAAAAAAATGAAATTTTGCTGAGAGGCCAACTTTGGATCTCCATAAATTCTAATACGCTTTGGTGGAAGAGTTGAAACTTGATGCATATAAATTTGGAAAAAATGTAAACAAACCCATATGACCAATTTTCCTTGACTCATCCACATGTGTTAATGGTGACATCATCAAATTACCTACTCAAAAATTCTACCACTAGACCCAAGTATCTCAAAAACACTAAAGAACCAAATGGATCCCATGCATTTCCACACTTAATATAAGAACTCTTAACATCCAACAGGGTCTCTATAACATTATCCATCTATTCATCCATTAGTAACCTAATCCATAAGGGTAAAATCTTGGTATGTGGGCTAAAAATATCCGATAGGACCAAATGGCATGTATATCATCATCTCTTGTCTCTTTTAGCTCCCACAACTCATTCATCATCAATTCCATGGTTTCATTCTCCATTATCTCAAGCTGATGTGTGAGTTCCAAGGCTGGTAGCTCAAGTATATGGGTAACCTTACCTCTTTGTCATAGATAAGAAGGTATGTAAAATAACCAATATATCTCTTAAGGGTGATCATATCTTCCCACAAGGCTATCCTTAGTTTGGTATTTCACTCCCTCTAGTTGTCTTCTATAGTTCTCTTTATGATTCTAATTAGGTTCTTGTTGATGGAATCTGAAAGTCCATTACCTTGAGGATAGTAGTTTGAGGAAGTTTTGAGTTAAATTTCATAATTAAGAGCCCATTTACTTACCCTTACACCACTAAAATATACTGCATTGTCTGATATAATGGTAGAGGGGACCCCAAATCTGATCACTAGACTATCATATAACCCCAAGACTGAGTTTTTGTTTGACTCCTTAATGGATACTGCTTCCACCCACGTATTAAAATTTATTTTTAGAATTAAATACCTAATTATGTCCTACACTAAATGGAGGGTATATTTTTCCTACAAAATCTAGGCCCCACTACATGAAAGTTTACTCCATTTGGATGGTTTTGAGAGGTAAGGAAGCTAGTTTTTATTTCCTAGTGAACATGGCACACTTCTATCATATCCTAACCCAAATATGGGAGTCCTTTAGCAAGTTTGGCCAAAATTAGCCTGATCTCATTATCTTTTTTGTTGTAGTTCTAGTTACAAAGTGTCCTTCTATAGGTCCATCATGAAACTAATTTAGAAGATTATCAACCTAGTTAGTCTCCACACATCTCAAGAGAAAGACATAAATATCTTTCTTAAATATAACTCCATCTACTAAGACAAGGAATTTATTTCAACCCATAATACATTCTTATTATCTTATCTAGGCCTACAAGACATTATCATGTTTGAAAAAATATTACCATATCTTGATTCTAGCTAGAAGAGGGTGTAGGTGCAGTTTCTTGGTGATCATTATGCATTGCTAAAACCACTTCTTTGTCTTCCTTAACATCTGATACCAAGTTCTCACACAATCCTTTACCCCTTACTAACTTTGTGACCTTCACTTATATATCATATTCCATGCATCTAGTCACCTAACCTACTATGATTTCACTCAAATTTTGGTTAAGAAGGAAGTCCTTGATGCTAGGGTGAGCCACCATGACATAGATATTATTTTTGGAAACCATGTTTATAAAATTTTTAAGGCCTATAATGATTACAAGAACATGATTTTCCACATAGGTATACCTCTCTTCATATCCCTTAAATGCTTAACTAAACAAATATATGGGATGCTCAAGGCCCTAACTATTTTGTTGCATCAGCATGGCATAAATGGTGTCATTGGTTGAGAAGGCATACAAAAATAACTCTCTTGAGAAATTAAGGTTAAGGAGAGTGGGTGCTTGAGCAATGGCCTATTTAATGGCTTTAAAACTTTTCTTTCCTTTCCTAGTCCATGTGAAGTCCTTATGCTTCTTGATCATATAAGTTAGAGGTCTTACCAACTCAAAAAACTTGAGGATAAACATCCTAATGAAATTAATCTTACCTAGAAAGCTTTGCAGTCCCTCCTTATGATTGGCTAGTGATAGATCAAGAATTGCACTTATCATCTTAGGGTCTATGGAAAGGACTTATTTAGACACAATATGGCCTAAAATTCTACACTCATAGACTACAGAAATGCATTTGTTAGGATTTAAAGAGACCTCATACTACCTGGACCTATCAAATATCAGCCTTAGGTGTGCCAAGTGGTCTCTAGCATCCTTTGAAAACACTGTGATTTCATCAAGGTTTATGAACACCATTTCATTTATGGGTCCTTATAAGGCTACATCCATTGCCATTTTGAATGTGGACCCTATATTAAATAGCCCAAAAGGCATCTTCTTATAAGCATAAGTGCCTCACTAATTTTGAAGGTAGTATTGTGTTTGTATTCTTCCTTCACTAACACCTAATTATACCCTAAGTATCCTTTAAGCAAGGAAAAACATTGTGAACCTACAACCTTTTGAATAATTTTATCCATGGATGGCAAGGGGTAGTGGTCTCTCAATGACACCTTGTTAAGATTCCTAAAGTCTACACATAACCTTATCTCCCTAGTCTTCTTCCTTATAGGCATAAGGTTATCCACCCATGAAGAGTGTTTGATGTGGAAGATAATGTTAGACTAAATCAATATGTTCAACTCTTTCTTCATGAGGAATTCAATTTTTGGGTTCACTAGTCTTTGTTTCTTCTACATAGGTTTAACACTTGCCTCTAATTCTATAGTATGTTAAGCTAAACTAGGTTCAAACCCATTCAAATCACTATATTCCTAAGTAAATATGTTTAAAAAATCTTTACAAAACTCTATAAAGGCTTCCCTTTCTTCCCTTGTGCTCACTTTACCTAGTTTGAGAAACTTATCCTTAAATATGGTGACTTTCTCATAGTTATCTTCATTAGTTGACATGTTAACTTTATCTCTCCTTAATTGATCATCCTCATTGAAGATGTTTTCAATAATCATTAATCCATTGGGGAGTTTGTTTATCCTCAACTGAACAATCTATTCACCATATTGTTGTTAAAATCTTCCTTGGTTCCTTGAGTAGAATTTTGCCTCTTATTGCAAGAAACATGTTATTTGCCTATCACTATCAAAGACCTACTAGCTAAATTAATTATCAAGCACTAATACAAACTACCTTTATTTTTGGCTAGTCCTTCATGTTCTTGGCTTCACTTGGGATGTCATATTGTGCCTCAAAAGAAACCATCATGTTTGCATGTTGATTGGCTTCTCTTAGGATTGAGCAAATGTCAAAGCCTCAAAGTATTCTAAGAGGTCCTAAAATCTATGCTTATTTACCTTTAAGAGTGGATTTTTAACTAAATTTTTCCCTCTCACATAATGTACTACAAATTCACTATCTTTTATGGCTTGTATTAGCTTAATCCCTCTTCTCCTTGCCCATTGTAGCCCATGAATGAGGGCCTCATATTTTAATTATGTAACATGTGCAGTTAAATTGGAATCTTATGGCATAAAAATATCTTTGCTTAGAAGGAGAGACAAGTATGACACCTACTCCACTTCCATTCTTGCACCTGGAACCATAAGAAAATAAAATCCATACTCCATTATCTTGACATGGATTAGTAAGGGCTAGTATGAATACCTCCTCTTCATGCATATAGTATATCCCCAAGTCTGATTCTTCAATGTTCCTATATGGATCATAATCATGGTTAGTTGTACCCCACTTATCAAGTAGTAGGTTTGATATATCCTTAAGTGTCTCAATTGCCTCTTTTTCTTCAAGGTGTTCATCTTCATCAACAATATTACAATTGACATTAGATAGATTAGGCATATAGGGTGATAAATGAAACCTAGAGATAGGCTCAAACCTAATGGTGACTTTTGTCTTATACTTGATTATAAATACCATACAACACCAATCATAAAAAAGGTATCCTCTTATATTATTAGTGAAATCCCTAGACAAAAACAAGTCAAAATAAAGGGGAATATAAACCACTACAACATCTTCAGATATGGTGCAATTGGGGTAAGGAGCTAGGATAAGTTTTAGGTCTTTAATCACACCAATAGTCTTAGTAGGAGACCCATCTAGTTGTAGGACTCCCTTAGAGTTAGGATCATACTTTAACCCTAACATGTTTGCTATTAATTTTGACATGATAGATGTACTAGCCCCATTATCTATCATGAAATTATGTAGTAAGGAGTCTTATACTATGATAGAAAGATAGAAATGAGTGGGTTTGTTTACCTTGGTTGGTTGGGGATCATTAGTCTGACTAGTGTTGGTTGGGATGAAACTTACTTTTTTTTCCTGCTTATCTAAGATGTAAAGTTTGGAAAAATCTTCTTAGAGGAGATAATTATACCCTGTAACAAGCAATGTGTCCCACATTGATATGGTGACATGATCCTTCTTCATCTGGTCCATTATGTTGATGTAATGGCTAGTAAAATTTGATTGTAACTTAGGAGTAATATTAATACTTAAAGCTTGAGTGAATTGAGGTATAAATAGACCCTTGTTATTCTACCCCTTCTCAATATGAACCTTTTGGATTGGTGGAGCTTTAGGGGCTAAATTTTTCTCATTACTCTCTTTATGTGGTTGATAAGATGAAGGAGATGCTCTCCCAACCTCTGAATCACCACTCGTTTCCATGTTTTTAGACCTTGTATTGGCTACAATAGGACTATCCACCTTGGTTTCACCCCCAATCTGATTGATTGCACATTTTCCAAAAAAAAATTATCCTTTTTGTAAGTTGAAAAAGGTAGCCTATTATTGTGACTGACCCCCACTCAGTCCTTATTGATTTTGTATTTTAGACTAAGTCATGAAAAGGGTTTCTCCATGTTGCACAATAGGGGCTTATTTGTGTTGTGTAGAAGGAGGCTAACTATTGGCCTTCTTGATCATAGTTATTTTGAGTAGCAACTAATGTTATAGAAGTGTTGTAAGAATTAATATTAAAACTATTGTAAGTCCTTAATTGAGTGATTTGCCCTTGAAATTATGAATTAGATTGATATGGAGACCTATTGAACTAATAAGGCTGATAAGGAGATTGATAAGGAGCTTGGTATGGTCTATGAGGTGGAATTTTTTCCTCTCCAAGGCCACTATCTTGTTGATTTGTGTCTTGAGCATCCCTTTAAGTTTAGCTAATCTATCAGCTTGACTAGCATCTTCTTTATCATGGTTGTGATAAGGTTTATTAGAGTCCATACAAGATTAAGCTAATAACATATTGGAATAATGGACCCAATATATAGATAAAACATTTAAACCATATAATAGTATTCTCACTATATTATTTTCTATTGCTATATAAAATTCATTCAAACATAATTACATATATATAGGGAATGTCTTCCCTATAAATAGGGAGATCCATATCCGTTCAATATCTCAACTAATAACCTTCAATATCCTAATAATAAAACCAAACCAATGCCACAATATAATATCTTACCATATTATCCATACGATTACACACTAACTTGTAAATAAACTTATTAACAAATCTAATAATAGTATTAATAACATTAAATTAAAAATGTTTCACACTATACCTTAACATTCACCCCCTTTTGAACATTATTAATCCTATTTACACCCCCTTAATGTGAACATGGGGAGAATATATAGCTTTAAAAATTGGTACGATCATAATTGTATGCCAACACATATTTTTAGGTCTGCATACTACTGACATAATCTTACTACACATGACCATTATTATGTGAATGAATGTATCCTACATTTACTTTACATGACCGTACATACATGTCACTAGGGGTCATCTCCATAAATAAGTAAGGTAGTCATGGGATCTTTATAGTTAGTTTCCCTCCTATACAACTGTTTGCCACACTCCATTATATCTACACCCTCCCTTTTTCTCTAAATATTATAAGATGTCTAAAAAATTAGGGGAATGAAAACACACAACTAAAAAAATATAAAATCACACCATACATTTGAACATAAATACTCTTCTATTCTTATTCAAACACACAACCATCACCAAATCATTGGTGTGGCCCCATCGTTGATGATTGATGAGAGGTTGTTGAAAGACCTCCAACCTCCTATGCCTCCATCCTCCATTAGGTGAAAGCTTCTTCACTTATTAAGAATGTTTATGAAGCTCATATGCATGATTTTTTTGAGGAGAAATCTCCCCATAGTTTGGACATCATGTACAAGCAAAAATGTTTCCTTGAGGTATTTCTTTTTTTATTTTTACAATCTTATAAAATGATGACTTATTAAAAATTCATTTGACATGATGACTTAAAAATTGACTCAATTTTTTTATTTTTAGACATTGACAACCAAACTAACCCAAAATGACTCATATACTAGACTAATGACTCACCTTTTAATTCTTGACTCATTGACAAAAAATGACACAAAAAACTAAATTGTGAACCCATACATTAAAGACATATAAAAACTAATTTGAACTTTTGATGACTATTTGGACTCAAAGACTTTTACAAAACATACTCAAAATAATACTTAACACTAATTTCTAATTTAGCTAAAAAAATATTATTAGAAATAGAATCGATAAACTAAAACTTATGACTCTAAAATAAAAAACTTTATAAAAAATCTAAAGTTATAGACTTTTAATAACTAATAAATAAATACAATAAAATCATATGAAAAATAAAGACTTACAAAAAGTTTGGTCATATTATGAATGATTTAACTGATAAAGGTGAGGACCATATGCTACATGAGGATTGGGAATATTTGATGTTTTGATTGAAGGCATGTGGTCTTTGATGATCCATCATTACATAGTGTTGGGCATCTAATTCTGATCAAAGAATGTATGCTACTAGGTTGGCAGACTGAGGAAACAATGCAATGATAAATTCTAAGTTTGTAGCAGATGCTGAGATAAACACAGAATGAACAAAAAATTATTTTGATGAATAGAATGTGCCTAGATAGTGTAACATACGGATCAAATGTTATGCTATGAAAATTTATTGGCAGTTATTTTCCACTTTATGAATAAAAAGGATAAAAATACTAAAAAAATGGTGGTGGATGGAAACATCTTATTGTTATGGTTGGGAGTTATTGACTAGCTCAACAACATGCATCTGAAGACTATAACATCAGGTATGGAGAATGGGTTACATCTAGATTCGATGGAACGATAGATTTAGATTGTAGTTAATATAAAAGAGAATATAAGATCCAAATGGATCTACCAAAAATATTCATAGGGAAGAATGCCAATTTCACTTCTAAATATGTGCCCTGATTTTTATCATTCAGTGGTACAGCTACACTTTATGAATAACTGCACTATTCAAATATCCAACTCTTCTTTCACAAGAAAATTTAGCTCTATCTTTATAATTAATAGAAACTAAAAATGCTACTCATAACTAAAACTAAAAAATACATCATATGGGGCTAAGAAAAATATTATGACTATCCCTACAAACAAATTCAATGACCCATCAGAGACCTCTTGCTCTAATACCAGATGACAAGGTTTATCAGAGTATATTCAATATTAAGCTAATAACATATTGAAATAATGGAGCCAATATACAGACAAAAAATTTAGAACCACATAATAATATTCTAACTATATTATTTTCTATTGCTATATAGAATTAATTCAAACATAATTACATATATATAGGGAATGTCTACCCTATAAATAGGGAGATCCATATCCCTTCAATATCTCAACTAATAACCTCCAATATTCTAATAATAAAACCAAACCAATGCAACAATATAATATCTTATTGTATTATCCATATGGTTACTCACTAACCTATAAATAAACCTATTAACAAATCTAATAACATTATATAATAACATTAAATTAATAATGTTTCACACTATACCTCAACAGGTTAGTTGGCATTCTATGGGTGAAATGGTAGGCATGGGAGGTCATATCTCTAGGTACAAAGGCATGAGGGGCCTTAGTGTAAGTTCTCATGCTTATATGAGATAGTTTCATACCCTTATTGTCACTTCATAGGCATCAAGTAATGTGTTCTCAACCATGGACTATATCATGACTACTACATTAGAAATAAGGGATCTCAAATAATATAATAAGGAATAATTGGGGGTGGGTTTAACTACTATTAGGATCTATCCCAAGTTTTTTGAAACCTATAGTTAAAATCCACTATAAAATCTTGAGGAACCCTTTTTATTGTGGTCAATTATTCTGCTAGGGACAAGTGGTCACTTCTATCCTCAAAATACTTTCATAGGTTCTCCTCAAGCTCATCCCAAGTTTTGATAGATGCAAGTGTTATACCTTTATAACATTGAAGTCCTTTTCCTCTCAATTAAGTTGTTAGCATCCTCATTACTACATTTTCTTGAGTCACATTATGTATTAAACAAAGGTTGGTTATGTCTAATGTGTTTAATAGGAGTGGTAGAGTTTTCTCCTATGAAGTATGAAAAGATATTAAGTACAATAGAATGGATATCATCAAATTAATTTAGGTTCAAAGGGTTGCCACCATTGAAGGGCAAAAAGGCTTTGTTTCTAGGCCTAGCCATTAGGGGTGTAGGAGTTTTAGTAGTACTTTATTGATCAAAATTAGGAGAAGTAGGGGGTGTAGGATAGGGATTAGACCTAGGGTAGCTCTTCCTCTTAGAAAAATCCAAGGATAATTCAATAAAACCTTTTTATGAAGACCTTATGACTATTTTTAGCATGAAACTTGTATGGTTATTAGCTATTAAAATGTTTAAATCTCCTTGAGATCACCAAATGCTATAAGTATTTACTCTAACTTGATTCAATTTTGGTCCCACTAAGCATGCCATAAAATATTATTAGTCTAGATTGCACCCTTGAGGCAAATGTGTTTTAGACTTGCCTCATCCACCTGATATAATGGGATCACCTCTAGGTGTGGGTAGCCTATTGAGTGAGATAAACCTCTAGTTTTGGGGATAGCTCCCCTGATGCATCATCTAAACTCACTTCCCAAACCTAATTTATTATCAGTGAAAATGGAAAGAAGGATGCATGAAATAAACCTAAGATATGGGAGGTGATGCACAAATATATTCTATTTTCTCTACTTGATCCTTAGCAACACTTATGGATAGATTAAGATTGATTACTAACACACTCTCTCTCAAAAAGACTCCTACACATCAATGTTTCACATGGAGGTTATGATAGATTATCATGACCTAAGGATGATGAATGAGGGTCATAATTCAAGGAACTATCAATCAATTTTCACTACAAGTATAGTCACTAACACTTTCACACACCATGTAACCTGTATAAGACACTCCATTAGTACCTAGGTGAAGACAAGGACCTAGAAAGGGAGAATAATCAACCACTTGAGAAAATCTAACCAGAATTAACACACTATAATACCATCAAAAAATAGGTTAAATCAATCTTCTATTATATCAAGGTTTTAGATATAAATGGGTAGAAATTTCATATGCCCAATAGAGGGATCCAAATAATGGATTTTGAAGCCATATTTATTAAATATGAGAAGGAGAGAGAAGGATAATGTGGCATAGAAGTGTGGTGCAAAATCCATGATGGCCATCATTCATTTAATAATAAATTATGGACATGAGTGAGGGGTTGTAATAGCTCCATGACTTTTCACATGCATTTCCTTGGCCACAAAATGTTATTTAAGGAGCCTTTAGACATATAAGTGTGCTGATGGCCTATTTTTGGTCATAGTTGACCCCATGAAGATGCCATGCATCTTGAAATTATTCCATCACTCCTTGACATGTAGTGGGAGGTCATGCACTCATTATGAAAGGTAGTTATTTACTTGAATATGTGTATTATTCTACTAAATACCACCCTTGAATCTATTCATTGCCTATTCAATGTGTTTTTACTCCTATTGGGTAAGGGATCTAAGACTTAGGAATCATTCAATCATGTGTTAATCTTGGTAGTGGCCTTAAAAATGTTAACACAATAATTTTTATGTGTTTGATAGTCTCATCACTATGAGAATATGATTTTAACATTCTCTTCTTACTGTAAATGAAGGTTATCTCTGAAGACATCAAAAATCTACACACTATAATTCCAAATGTTGAAAATATCCCTAGACCTACCTAAGACCCTCTCAAGACCAATCTATACTAGTTTGGCCTAACCAAGTTCACATGTAATTAGTTTCATAAACTAACTCAACCTGGCCTTTAGGACCTTTTCCATTGGGGACCTAACTATCAATGATCAAGGTAACCATTGTTGGTCACCCTTGAGAAACCTTGACCATCGATGGTTAGGGTACACCTCCTCAACCAAAATCATGCAATCATCTACCAACCTTTTCTAAATATAACTCATCTAAATCTTGTTGCAAACCTTTACATGGAGAAATTATATTTAGATGGCCTAGTTGCACTTTGACTTATACCTCTCATTTATGCCTTTAAGAAGAGAGGATCTTGGGAGGTCAAATTCATCTATAATAATTATCAAGAGCTTAGGCATTCAATATTTTTATCTTACAAGTTAATCAGTGATATCAACATCATCAAGTGTCATCAATAATCTTATTGAGAGATGACTCAACTTTGTCTCTCAATTAAGACCTCAAGTATGGTTATTTTATTAGAATCAAGCTAGATTCCACCAATAGGTTGACTACTTCAACCATTCTCCCAATCAACTTTTGATAAGATAAGTACTTATTTATTAATATTCATTTACTTTGTTTCCATTTTGTAATTAGCCTAGCCCTTACCCATCTCCCAAAATCCATCTTTTGGATCCTATTATTCATTAATTAATAACCTAGAACTTACATAGTAACTATTAATGGTTGACGCAACCACTAATGGTCTACCCAACCATCGATGGTCATCTTAACCACTGACATTCACCTTAACCACTGACAATTACCCTAACCACTAACAGTCACTATGGTAGTGAAAACCAACAAGCTAGTTTCACCCATCTACCCTCAACCAAACCTAGTTTTCTGTGTTTCTATTTATCCACAGACCCCTTTCATATTTCTTTAAGCATATCCCAACCCCTTATCACTAGTATTAATTAGTTTATCATTAATTTAATCATTTTTATTCTATTTTCTAAGTAAGCATTCTTATGTTAAATTTTAGTACCTTTTGATTATTGATTCATGTACCTTATTTCTAGTTTTATGAAATTAATTGTTTAAAATGTTTGGATTGACAACCCCTAAGGAAGCTCTCACTTTTGGGATCTAGATCTCACTAGGCAATCCACCCAACTATCTAGCTAATGAACAAGTTTACTTCAATGTTTTCTTATCTATAGGTCTTCCTCCAAAACCAAAAAGGAGCTCTTCACAATCTTCTGATTCAACATGTGCACAAACAAACAAGTTTTTCAACCATACTCATATCAAGTTTTTTATCTCTTCCTTAGAACTTAAAGTGAAAATTTACATGAAACATTTTGGCATGCCTGATGGGACTTCATCACTTAGTGGTTACCTTACCCTTTCACATCAATCCTACTTAGAGGTCATTACCAAGGGGAGAACCAACTAAGCTCTTTGGTTGACTATAAACTTTGAATATCAATATATATTGGCTAAGTACTCGATACACTTATCACTATAGTGTGTGAAGTGTAGGGGTAGGCCCCAATACCAAGTCACCTATTGATTATAATACAAATTATTTTGAGCACCGAAACAACCTGATACCAACTATAAATAACTTTATAGTACCTGATCTATAAGCCAACTTCTATCACACATTCTCATGAACTATAGCATAAGCTAAAAGCAAGAATAAAACTAACCTCTAAGCTTAAACTTACTTTATAGTGTGTGTCTTGATTGCCTTGATCATTTTCTTATTTATTATTTTTTGAGTGGTGAGTTTATTCTTTTATTCTCTCCCCCTTTCTTGCATGGTTCTCACTCACCAGCAATGAAGAGAACTACCGAAGTAGGACCCATCACTGGACCAACTAACCTCCTCTACTTCCCCATCTATGGAGTACTTCTCTGAAGTAAAAGACTCACCCCATCCTTTGGGAATCCCTAATTTTCCTCAAGTATTTTCCTAGGGAGACATGGACTTTACCACATTTTTGGACAACAACCTAATTTCCCTTTAGCACTACCTTAACAACTCCCCTTACCATGCCCTAGTTTCAACTCCATCTCTAGATTCTCCTTATGGTATTCCATCCCACCTTATAGGGGACTCTTCTATTGCCATGGTCACTACCCAACCTTTACCTACCTATACATCTTTATCTACTAACACTTTTGATGCCATAGCTAAAAATCAACTGATCTAATTAACCATTACCCTTACACCTTTTGCCCCTACCAATGACTCCACTTTAGGAACAACCCAACCACTAACCCATCATACTCTACCCACTATTGGAGTACCTACCATCAATGCTACCAACCTTCCCCATATCTTCCCTAATCCATTAATCAATACCCCCTACCAAACTTGATGGTATCCATACCCTCTACTCCACGACCCAGTAACACGAAGGTCACTACCTCACCTCTTGTCACCAACCCAACTACTGCCCATACCCAACTCAGAGGAATCCCTTAATAGGTACCTATTATGCCGAACCTAGGATACATCCTTAATCTGCAAGGGTATGTACCCAATACCCAACCACCATCATCTACCTACCCTTACATACCACCTACCCAACCTTTAGCATTCACATTCCAATATGTGGTAGCCCCTCAACCACCAACCAATTACCAGTATATCACTCAACCATAACTGTAGTATGCACCTTATGATTCTTTGGGTGCACCACCTAAAACTGACTTAATGAATATGCTCATAGATAAAATGACAAACCTTGAGTCATCTATTTTAGGGGATCATAACATCCTATCCTATGATTATATTTGTAATGAATTTATTCATCCCTCTGTCCTTATAAAACCTTACCCTCCTCAATAAGAGATTTCAAAATTTACCAAATTTTAGATCAAGGAAGACCCCCAAAAACACCTTATGGATTTTAGACACGTATGTTACATGATTGATTACGATAATTCCCTTCTCCTTCATACCTTCCCTATGTCTTTATCTGGCCTAGCACTTGACTAGTATAGTGCCATCATCAAGCATTCAATATTTTATTTCACCCAACTAGCTCAGGACTTCTTAAATCACTTTTCCATTAACATTTCCAAGAAAGTCTCTATCAATGATCTCTATTCTATCAATAAATTATATTATGAATCTATTTCTAATTTGTCACTCATTAGATAAGCTTGATTAATAAAATTTCATTTTCCTTGCCTAAAATTGAACTTATAGAGCTTTTCACTTGAGCTTATACCAAGCATATATATTCTACATTATGTGTCTAAAGCTTTAGAAATTTTGATGAGGATTTTACCATAGTATGTAAAATAGAGAAATGAGCTATAAATGAGGGTAAATTGAAGTTATGAAACAAGAATTCTACCTTCAAGACTAATGAAACCTCTTCCTCTAAACTAGGCAACTAAGATAATACTAAAACCAAGATCAAGGGAACTACGAATGTAGTTGTCCTTAAAATTTCCCCTCCACCTAATGTCAATCAGCAAAATTCTCCCATTACCTCTAACCAAAACATAAATAACCCAAACTAAAATATCCAAAAATAGTTCACTCAACTTGGAGAATCTTATGCCTTGGTTTTGAAGAAACTACTAGAATCTAACCTTATACAGCTTCCCCCCATTAAACCTCCTCAATAGTTTGATTCTTCTCATTGTTCACCTACTTGGTATAATGATAATGACCTTTGTGCTTTTAATCAGGTAGTTGGACATGACATTAGCTAATTTAATACCTTCAATAATGTTGCTTAGATCCATATTGACAAGGGGGAACTTGTGTTAGATAACCCCAATTCCCCCCAAAATTAAGCTCTTGACATCTTCAACAAACCTTTTCCCAACCATTCCATTACCAAAAGTGAGGACACACATGTTGAGTGATCCCATGACACCCACATGGTCAATATGGTCCTTGATACACTCATCCATGAAGACTTGATCATCCAATCTACCTACTCCCCAATCTCATCTACTGAGGTGGTGGAGTCACCTTCCCCTCCTTTGGAAACCCAAACTAAGGAGGTTCCTTTCTCCCTAGCTTCACTCATAGAAGACTTGGACTCCTCAAATACCACCTCGACTAGCATATCTAAGAAAATAACCATTACTAATTCACCATCTTCCCTAACTATAAAATAAACCACTACTCCTATAGACATTATCCCTAAAAGATAAACTTCATCATCAACACCTCTATTGTAGAAACCACCTATTTTAACCTTACGTCCCTCACTCAAGGAAACAGACCAAATTACCACCCATCCTCCCTATCCCATGAGTCTATCCTTTGCATCCACTACCTAAGGATCAAGACTGATACACAAACCTTTCTCTACATTAGTTCAAAAATTGGAATTTTCCTTAAAACTAGATATGGATCAAACCACTTTTTAGCAATACTTAGAGCTCCCTTACATCAACAAACCCAAACCTTCTAACACACCTTTAACCAAGCAATCTATCATTTCTCTACCACCTCTTAAACCAATCAGAACTTCTGCCAACCCCTCACCCTCTCAATCAACCAAGGAAATCATATCTCAAGCAATCAAAAAGTGAACGAAACTCTTCACAAATCTTGGTGCCTTCCCTACACAGAGTTTGGTCTACCCATCTTTGAAAGTGGAATTAACCACATATAAACCTATACCCAAGCCTCAATCTAAAAAAACCAAAGGGGTGAAACCATTGAAAGGCCATATGGCTAGGTTTCTACCTCCTTCCACTTGACCTTCTATCTTGGGACCTCATCCCTCAACTTTGCCTGAGAAACAGGCTCATTTTAACATATGCCACCCACCATTGTTGGTTACACTAGCCCACTTACTATCTAATAGGCTAGTTGTTCCCAAATTACCAAAGGTTAGACTATCAACCTTGAACACTCCAACCACTAGTATGCCCAAACCAAAACCATTAACTAGAAATACCACCTTACCTAAACCCCCTCTCACTAAACCCATTATTACCAAAACACCTAGCTTACCAACCAAACCACATACTTTAGACCTTTCCCACCTCTGGTTGAATCCTATACAACCATTTTTCAAATATTATTGTAATCCTCTTGCCTCACTTTACCTCCTATTAGACTTTTTGATCCTCTTGGTTTGAAACTAGCTTGGTATAATGATTGTCAAATTTGTTCCTATCACAAGACACCTGGGCATGAAATGGATAAATTCAAAACTCTCTAAGCCATTATTCATCAACTCTATGAGGAATATGACCTCTTATTAGATGAACTCCCCCTGACCCCTTTACCAACACACCCAATAGCCATTTACTAAAGTACACCTAATCCCCCACTCTCACCTTAGAGTGATGGGGAACCTACCCAACCTCCTATTGAATCTTTCCCCTTCATCCACACCATTAATATGGTCATATGATCATAAAAAAAGGATAAAGGGAAGGCCAAGGTGTCTATTCCATAGACATACCCACCTGCTCACCCTAAACCAAACTAGATCCTAGTATCTTCATCTTCAGTTAAGCCCAAAGTGACCATCTTACGTACCTCTGAGGATAACCCCTCTAACTCCATTAAGAGGGTCATTCTTAAGCAAATCCACTAGACCCTAACTAAGATAAGCCTCTACAAGATCATTTCCACCTTATCTCACCATCACTAGGCCATGATAGAGGCTATGCATGCCATTGAGGTTAGACTAGGAGACTCTTGACCTATAGAGGTTTTTGTAGGTGCTCTCCAACTCTCCACCTTTGTTGCCTTCAATGACTTAAAGATACCCTCTATCTACCCTAAGGACCTAGATCCCCCTTTCTTTATTCCTTCCCATATCAATCCAAACCACATCAAATGGGTTATGATCGATGGAAGAGTCAACATCAATATCATCTCTTCTCTTGCCTATGACTAACTCAAATTGCTAGACAATATCATGTCCAAAATTCCTATCGTCCTTAGATCCTTTAATGACACTATGATCATTACCTTAGGAACTGTTATCCTCCACATTTTTCTAAGACCTCACATGTTCCCTAAACTTATCTATGTGGTCAAATGTGAATTCTAGAATAATGTTTTATTAGGGAGACCTTGGATCCATTCTATGGGTTGTGTACCTTCTACCCTCTATCATTGTGTCAAGTTTGAACATGATGATCAAGTTGTCACCATACAAGCAGATCCAAGCCCTTTTGTAGCATAAAATATAACCTATTGACCTAATGACATCCTCCTACCCTCAAAAAAAGCATCTCAAGCATCCACCACTAATCCCTCAACCATAGGAAATGAATCCATTGCTTCCCCTTCCTCAGAGGCATCTAACAATTTATATATTCCTATGAACTAGATACCCACCATTGATCCCTTGGAACCTAAATTCCAATGCCTTACCCTTAGATAATATCATCTCCTCACCCTTGATTCCTTCCAAACTCCCTAATAATATTAGAAACTCAACCATAAACTAGGTTATTATCCCAACATTGGAGCCATTGTTCCTTTGGGACCTCCCAGCTATCAAACCAACTTCATTTATGGGGGATTTGACAAGCCACTTAATTCTACCACTATACCCTCTTCACCTCAACCACTCACCTCCACCTTCTCTTACTTGGACAACCCAAACTTTTCATAAATATACCTACATAAGTGTGCCTAGAAAGGGTTTGGCTTAGGACAATATGAGCATGGCCTGCACACATTAATCTTGATTGAGACCCCAAATCCTCAGAAGAAGCATGGTCTCAAATTCATTTTACCTAATAATAAGAAAGCCATACAACCTTCTGCTATCATTGTTGAAGAAGAAACCCCTTCCTCACCAACATCCCCTATACCTGAGTATGAGGATGAGGACATCATCACACCTAACTTTTTTTCATCAACATGATCACCCTCAGCACTCTAACTTATCAAAAGTAAGGAGCACCCTTATCCATAATTTTGACCCATTCTAAACTTATGGGAGAAGATTCTCCTACCATAAGCATTATTCAATTCTAGGATGATGAATTTATTCTCACCTACCTTAGTGCACCTGATTCCTCCATCCATAAATCTTTACCTTCAAAAAACCTCAACCATGTTGAATTAATCCACTATAAATATTGACATAGGCACTTTAGGCAACCCTCATGTTGTCAAACTTGGCCAATCTCTCACCATTGAAGAACTTTAGGACTTCTTTATCTTCCTCCAATACCACATCATTGTATTTTCGTAGTCATATGCCGACATGCTTGGTATTAACCTAGCCATCACCACCCATAACATTGTAACCAATCATGAAGCTAAGCTTTTCAAATAGAAACTTTGATGAATGCATCCTTGCATAGCCCTTCTTATCAAATAATATCTCTAATGCCTCCTCTCTATCAAATTCATTCAGCCCATTGATTATCCCCAGTGGATTTCAAACATCATGCCTATCACCAAAGCCATAGGGGGACTATGTATCTATATGGACTTTTATGACCTTGACCTCACCTACCAAAAGGATGACTTTTCTCTACCTAGAATTGACCAACTTATTGATCTTTTAGTAGGTCATGATATGTTGTCTCTTATGCATAGTTTCTCAAGTTATAATCAAATTTTGATTGCCCCTAAAGATTATCACAAAACTACCTTTATCACCCCATGGGGGACTTTCTGTTATAGAGTCATGACCTTTAGTCTTAAGAACACTGGTGCAACCTACCATTGTGTTATGACCTAAATATTTCATGACCTTATCCACACAATTATAGAGGACTACATGGATGGCCTTCTCATAAAATCCAAACTTCACAAGGACCACTTAGCCATTCTCAAGATTATCTTTGAGACTTATCCATTACCATGTCCACCTCAATCTCAAGAAATTTATTTTTAGGGTCTTGTCAAGCAAACTCCTTAGCTTCATCATTTTTTTTTTGAGGAATCAAAGTGGTCTAGCCAAAATTAAAGCCATCCTTGAGATGCTACCTTTAACCAATCTTAAGCAACTCCGTAGTCTACAAGGGAAGCTCTAATCCATTCACTATTTTATCTCTTAGCTCTCTGACCGATGTCAACCCTTCCATCACCTATTAAAAAAGGATATCTCTTTTAAGTGAAATATTGATTGTTATAAGGCCTTTGATGTACTCAAAGAGTACCTTCTATCCCCACCTATCCTCACACCCACCTAAGGATGACCAACCTTTCTACCTTTATATCTCTACCACTGACCATTCCCTATGGGAAATGCTTATCCATCAAGATGAACAACACAAAGAGCAAGCCATATATTACATAATCCACACCCTTTTAGACTATGAAACTTAGTATACTCATACTAAGAAACTTTGCTTGGCCCTAGTCTTCATGGATACCAAAATTTTCCACTAGCTTCTTAACCATAAAACTTTTGTCATAAATAATACCAACCCACTCAATTACATGCACTCTAAGCCATACCAAAACCAATATATGGCCAAGTGGCTCATGCTTTTAGATGAGTTTGACCTTGATTTTTTCTAGAAAAATTAAATTAAGGGGCAAGTCATTGCTAACTAATTGTCTGACATGTCCCTAACAAACAACCAACCTCTTCCTCTTGAATTTCTATATGAGTCTATTTTAAGCCTATCCTAAGCAGATTTCACCAATCATGTAACCATGTTCTTTGATGGTTCTAAATGTTATCATGATAGGGGATCTAGTATCATCCTTATCCTCCTTTTTGGTGACCCACTTCATTTATATTTTAAACTCAAATTTGAATGTACCAACAATATAACCAAATAAAAGCCTTAGTAATAGGTCTCCAAACCACATTAGCCTTGAGAGTCTAAACAATCAATATTTTTGGTGACTCCTAGCTTGTGTTCAATCAAGTCAAAGGCATCTAATAGTGTAAAAATGAGATTTTGAAACTATATAGAGAGTTAGTCATAGAACTCTTGACATCATTTGAACACTACCACAATCAGACAACCCCATAATCTACCAATAAGTTTGCTAACACCATGACTTCTCTCACCTCTTAGATCCCATCAGCACCCTCAGAATCCAAGATATTAGTCAATTTCCATCACCTCACCAAACATTTCTACATAAATTCAGACACTCCAACCATATTTAATGTGGAAGGGATCTAGCCTGACCTTTGGTATTATCAAACCTTTGACTACCTTAACTTGGGCATTGTTCCCTATGGCCTCTTTAGGAATGCCCATCGAGCATTCATCCAGAGCACCTCTTATTATACCATTATGGGAGGAATTATTTACAAGTGTGGATTTTATAGTCTCCTATTCCATTGCTTTCATGGTCCAAAAGCCTCTCATACTATCAAAGAGATGCATGATGGTATTTGTAGGGGTCACTTTAGTGGACTAGCTATGGATAAATGCATCCTCTACCTAGGTTATTACTGGCCTACCCTTAACCAAGACTATTTATATTATGTGAAAAAGTGTGTCAAGTGTCAACTATATGCTAATTTACACCACTCACCTAGATATAGCCTTCAAGTTTCCACTAACTTCTAGACTTTTTCATAATGGGGTATGGACCTTATTGGTGAAATTAATCCCCACTCTTCATAATGGAATCACTTTATCATCACCACGACTGAATATTTCACCAAATTGGTGGAGGTTATTCCTCTTGTCTCAACAAAAGTTAAAAAAAAATTAAATTTATCAACCATTACATCATCTATCACTTTGGTGTTCCCCATAAGATCATCACTGACAATGGAAAATCCTTCAAAAAAAAAACAAGTATGAGGTCTTTGTGATGTATTTGGAATTAAAATAATATTATCATCACCTTATCACCGACAAGAAAATGGGCAAGTAGAGGCCTCTAATAAAACCCTTAACAACATGCTTACCAAAATGGTCAAGGCCTCAAGTCAGGATTGGCACTTACACATCCCTTTCATCTTATGGGCATATCATACTAGTATCTGAACCCTTATAGGTGCTACACCTTTTTCTCTCATATTTGTAGTAGAGGCTGTAATTCCTCTTGAAGTCCAAATACCTTCTCTTCACATATCTTTACGTGACCTTATATCAAAAGATAATTACCATCAAGAATGTTTAGCTCAACTTGAGCTACTTGATGAGCATGATTTAGTTGCTCCTTCCCATCTTCATGTCTATCAATAAAGAATCAAGTGTGCTTACAAAAAACACCTAAAAGTGTGGGAATTCAATATTATATATCTTTTTCTCAAGTAAAATCAACATGTAACTAATATGGAGAAAACCAAAAGGGGAAAATTTGCTTTCAATTGGCTTAGACCCTATATCATAACCCATAAGTGTGGATTAGGATCTTATAATTTATCCTCTTTCAAAGGCAAACCAAAACTTTATCCTCTCAACACTTCACATCTACATCCTTTCTTTTGTTAAATAGGGGTCACAATTACCATTTGTCTAACTTGAGCTCATCTCCTACAACCACATTCATTTCCCTCTTCTTAGGAGCAACTGACTACAACTAAATCATGTGATTATCCATCATAGTTATAGCCTAATCTTGAACTATGGGGACCATGGCTCTACCCATGGAATTATTCTCATGGTGCTTACCATCCCTCTTAGGGATAAGTTCCCATGGTCATTGTTACCTAATCTTCTTTTCACCTATACAACTTTCTTATGAACTTAGTCTTGCCTTCATAAAGGTAACCCCTTGAGCATGGATAAAAAATTCTATGTTAAGCAACATAAAAAAAAATCAATATCAATATCAAAGTCAAAAATAAGTCATGGGTCATTTTTAGCATTCATAGACTGCTCCCTTCAAAGGCAGTTGTTGAAAACTTCTTTGAAATTGTAAAAATGTAAGGTAGACTACTCCCTCAAAGGATATCTATCAAAAGCATTTGAACTAATCACATAAACTTAGACCACTCCCTTGAAGGATGGTTGAGTAAATCACTTGTCAAAGTTAGTAATTTCTTGGAAGATTCTCGCATCGATGAACTTCCCCAACCCTAAAGCACAATCAAAAGTAGTGAAAACCCCATAATAAAAAGAAAAAAATAATCAAAAATGCTACAATTAACTCTCATAAAAGCAATAATCTTGGAAATCTATAATCATCTCTCCTTATTATACTTCCCACATCGATCAATCTACACTTTATATATGAGTATAGACTTGCTTATACTATCCTCTCGAAATCCTATAAAAGAGGCATGCTAGTTTTACACAAAGATTGTAGTTTTACCCATCCTCCCTCCATATATCATATGTATGGGACTATGAGCTTACTTGACACAATGTGATCAAGATACCCATTTATCAACTTAAGCATGCTAATGTGAAGCATTTGAAAGGCTTATTTTTACTAAGCCAATCCAACTTTGGGTTTCATTTTTTGTCCTCACCAATGAAAAGGCATTAAATTCCTTTTCTTATCTTTTATTGGTTCATATAGACATGCCTCTCATGATTCTTATCGCTTTCCTTACATTTAAGTTTTTTATATACATACCTTATGTATTCTTATTACATCCTTAATCATATTCACATTTTATCTTCATGATCATAAACAATAAATATCAAATCAAAAGTGTAACCTTATGAACTATATCCATAAACCACAACATCTATCTATATATGATCAAACCACCATGAAATCACATCACATCATAACATACACATCATCCTATTGATCTACCATTAAAACATCATGAGATTTTATATCATATAATAAACAACATTAATTACACCATTCATCATCATAAACATAAACAAAATCAATGATCAAAACATTGTGAACTATATCATATATCATCTACCTATCTATCCATTTACGATAACATTATCACAATACATTTTTTAACATCAACTCTTGCAAACCACATTAACATAAGCATAAAAAAAGTCATTACAATTACATCATCATATGACATAAATCCATCCATAACACATCCTATCATATCCATGAACAAAATCATAGCATCATAACCATATTTTAAACATCATGTGCCTAAGCTACTGAGTCAACATCTCATAAATCATATGCATGAAACCATAGATAATCAACCATAAACATGAACATAAAAAATTTTATTAACATATAAACTATGAACCATAAACCATACATAATCATCATATACATCATTTCATCATAAATAATACATGTAACAATGTGTAAACTCTCTCTCAAAACATGTACATCTCACTACATCAATCTTTAGGCTGGTATCAAAATAATGAACACCTATCTATAATAACATATCAAAACATGTGTAAATCATGCCCCTAGGGCACCAATATTATTTGCCCCACCTGCACCTACATTCTCATTTGGTGGTGGCCCCTCTTATATCCCTACCTAGCCCACTATGGAGGCCCACTATCCTAGAGTAGATATCAAAGGAGCCCCTATTAAACTAGCCCTATACTCCCCATATCTCAATTTTATAGGCAATTATCCTAACACCATCACATTATAGTACCTCAACTCCTCAATAATGGCTAGATATCATGTCCTTAGCACTATGTCAGGTGGCCCTCCTGCCATTGTTATGGTTGATCCTACCCTTATCTCAAAGAATCTCTCTTGTGTCACTAAAGAAAGAGAGGCCCTCACTAAATTGGGATCACATGTCAATGTCACAACCTACCCCTATAGGCCAAAAACCTAAGCCTACAATGTGGCCACCTATCCCTATAATCCTATGATCTAGGCTTATGTTACTACTAGTGCTACTACTATTTGACTTCCCTATACTAGTGCCCATGTAGGGTCCACATCTATGGGCTAATTGCCCCCATCCCCCCATCCAAAATTATTAGCTACATATCTAGCTTGGTACCAATCCATATATCCATCTACCACACTAGCATCATCAATGGGAGCTTTTGTTGGTAACTCCTCATGGTCTAAGACAACCTCCTCTGGCTACAACTCTAAGAGTAAGAACTCTACATCCTCCCTCATATATCAAGGGAAATTAGGTGGGATCCCCTATATCAATCCAAAATACCTCCATACTTTTTCAACTAGGATGAGCTCAATCTTGCCCTCTCATCTCCCATATATCCATCACCAAGTCTAGAGTGATAAAGTATGATACCTATAGCATACCCAAATCGACTAGCTCAAGTAAGGTCTCCACACCACATCACCAACCACCAATCCATTTAGGGCATCTCTAAACCACTCTATATCTCAGGCACCTCCACCAACCCCTATCAGTGCCAAATTGCATCTCCATTACATAAATCCTACCCTATAGTTTGTAGGCACAAATCCATCCCATGGTATCCCTAGTGGTCTAAGCACTCTAATATGCTCATATGCCTAGCAGTAGAGTATGAACCTGATATTAATCCCATACTACTTATGTGCATATAAATAATAGAACTCTCTATATATTTTCACTAATAAAATGGGAGCCCACCTAAATATAGTCTTACCTAGTAACATCTCTCATAACACCCTTAGCAATAGATATGGAAAGTGGCCACTATTCAAATCAAGAAGGGAAAATTAGGATATCCCCATCATCATCATTGTTAGTAAGCACCTATCCATCAATTCACTCTGGTATAATATCCTATAGCATATGCCACCAGCATGAAATCTCACTTATTCCATGTACTCATCATAAATCCAATCCATGTAGTAGTCTCACTGCTCACTTTCTATATGGTATATTGGGTCTCCACAAATTGATAATCATGTGGTCTAATATAAAGTTTTACCAACATTGGCACCTCTAGTCTTTGCATGCTCTTGAAAAATTGTACTTAATCATATTTTGTGTTCAATTTTTCATTTCAAATGCCAAACCTCATTTCACCACCTCATGACTCACCATATACCATTTATCAAACCTTGGCCTAATTTTGGTTTTACTGCATCAACTCCTAATTTGAGGGGGGACACCTCCTCCCACTCTTGGGGAAACTATACCTCTTTCCCATAATCTATTTTTATTTTGCATCTCATTCACACAAGATGCACAA
Organism: Torreya grandis; assembly: GCA_037957365.1. NCBI lineage: Eukaryota > Viridiplantae > Streptophyta > Pinopsida > Cupressales > Taxaceae > Torreya > Torreya grandis. The sequence goes on along the minus strand of JARHVA010002348.1, from coordinate 1,311,841 downwards.
TAAAAAGGGGAAAAATATAGACACCAAAAATCTACACATTATAATTCTAAAAGTCAAAAATCCCCCTAGACCTACTTAGGACCTTCTTGGGAACAATTTAGCCTAACCAAGTTCACCCATAGTTAGTATCACAAATTGACTCAACTTGGCCTTCAGGATATTTTCCTTTGGGGACCTGACCATCGATGGTCAAGGTAACCATCGATGGTCACACTTGGGAAACCCTAACCATTAACAATTAGGGTACACCTTCTCAACCAAAAGTATGCAATCATTCACCAACCTTTTCTAAATATAACTCATCTAAATATTATTATGAGCCTTTTTATGGACAAATTATATTTATATGGCCTAGTTTCACCTTGAATTCCACCTCTTGCTTATGCCTATAAGAAGAGAGAAGCCTGGGAGGTCAAATCCATCTATAATAATTATCAAGACCTCAGGGATTTAGGAGTTTTCTCTTGTAGGTCAATCAGTGATATCAGCACTATCAAGTGTCATCATCAATCTTACTGAGAGATGACTCACCATCATCTCTCAATCAAGACTTTGAATACCATTATTCTATCAAAATCAAGCCAGATTCTACCAATAGGTTAACTATAACCACTCACCCAATCAACTCCTAGTAAGATAAGTACTTATTTATTAATATTCATTTACTTTATTTCTATTTCAAAAGTAGCCCAACTCTTGTCCATCTTCTAGAATCCATATTCTAGATCCCATTATTTAACAATTAATAACCTAGAACTTACATAGTAACTATTGATGGTTGACTCAACTGTTGATGGTCTACCCAACTATCGATGGTCAGCTTGATCATCGATGGTCACCTTAACCATTGATGGTCACCCTAACTATCAATGATTACTATGTCAATGAAAACTAGCAAGCTATTTTCACCCATCTACCCTCAACCAAACTTGGTCTTCTATGTTATTTTTTTCCCATAGACCCCTTTTATATTTTTTGAAGCATATCCCAACCCCTTATCACTAGTATTAATTATTTTATCACTAATATAATAATTTTTAGTCTATTTTTTAAGCAAGCATTCTTGTGTTCAATTTTAGTACCTTTTAATTATTGATGCAAGTACCTTCTTTCTATTTTTTTTAACTTAATTGTTTAAAATGTGTGGATCGATATCCCCTAAAGAAGCTCTCACTTCAGGGATTTAGCTATCACTAGGAAATCTACCCAACTATCTATCTAATGAACAAGTTATCTTTAGTGCTTTCTTATTTTCAGGTCTTCCTCCCAAGCCAAAGAGGAGATCTTCACAATATTTTGGTTTAACGTGTGCATAAATAAATATGTTTTTCAACCATACCCATATCAAGTTTCTGTTCTCTCTTCCTTAGAACTTAAAATGAAAATTTATATGAAACAATCTCCTTGGTTAAGTTCAAGTGTGTTCATTAGGATTGTCTATACTATTTTATGGGTTAAAATGTGATTTTTTAAAGACCATCCCACCTTTGAATAGGCCCAATAAGCCTTAAATTTCACTTAGGAGATCAAATATGCTATGTAGACATGCAAACAGTCTCAAAACTAGGCCTTATAAGTCATGTTCTTGTACATTTTGCTTCACATATGCCAAATTTCTAATGCAAAGAGAGCACATATGAGATTTAGGTGTCTTCATGATGTTTTCATGGTGTTTTAAGGTCATTTGAATCATCAATAAGGGTTTATTGTCTAGTAGGTTCTTGATGAGGGTTTAGAAAGGTTTAGAGTGGCATACCATCTTAATGATGGATTATAAAGCAAAGGCCTTGCACTATAAACTTAAGGCCATGATTTTAATTATATATAATCCTTTAAACCTACCTAAAAAATCTTATTTACATGCACCTTTTATGGTGAGATCTAAGAAAAAGTTGGTAGCCTTCAAGTTTTCACTAGTCATTTTGGGCATGCTCACAATGTTAAGGATTATTCATAGATGTGCTCCCATGAAACCAACTCTCTCCACCATGGATGTTAATTGAATATGGGTCCATAAATTACCCTAATATCATTGCTTCCCATGCATCTTTTAATGTAAGGTATGAGCATTTGAACTAGTAGCTCAAAATGGCAAACTTGGGTAATGGAGCTCGAGGAGGGCTATTAGGCCAAATTTCCACTTCCCCTACATTCTCTTGCTTATAACACCTTTCTCAAGACATGTACCACCATCATTTACCTTTTATGATATTATTTACTCTTGAGGATCTTGTCATGTCAAAATAATGAAGCGGGGGATCTAGGGACTTAAGTAGGGTATTAGGCCTTATAAGCTTGAATTGAGCCTCAAGACCTTAGACCACTTGTAATTATTTTAGTGAATTCAAGGTATTCTTATCACCCTTTACTATTCAATTTAAAAAATTTCACAATATCACAATTTATTAAACCCCTCCCTTTATCATTCCTCCCTTTTAGGTCTGCCATGACCATCCTTGGCCCAACCTTAGTGTTTAGACTAGTTGATACCAGAGACCTAAGTGGTTTACATTTCTATTTTCCTCCTTGTTGAGGAATTTGGATCCTTATTAGAGTATGCTCTCAAATTTTTTCAAAATTTACTAAACTAGGTTCTCCCTAATACTTTTCCATCAAACCCACTTTATATCCATACATACATGCTTATGTGTCATAAATGCTCAATCAAGCCTAGGAAACTCTCTTAAACTTGAATCTACCTTTAAAGGTTTTGAATACTATACAGATGCCATACACTACCATGGTGTCACTCTCACATAGTTTTTTGCCTTTATCATTCAGACCAACTAGGTACTCCAACTGACTAGGCAGACCTGTATGCATTGAGCCAACTATGTATGCAGAGTTAGGGAGTCCTAAGTTAGCTTGTTTTAGTTATTTTTTCATATTATTTTGTCTTCTAAAAACTTATATAATTTTTTCCTTTGTTTAAGCCCCAACCTCAATGCATATTTGGTATTTCACTCCCAAGGTTGGAGATAACCTACCTATAGTCGTACAGGTGGTGATTAGGAGTACTTAACTATAGTTGGAGCCTTCCCATTGGTCAATGAGCAAGAGAAAGTTTCTCTAGGCCATATAGGGATCCTAGTTGGCTTCCTTTGAAACTCAATATCCTACCTCAATACAGTCAGCTTCACAATTATATATCCCTCTCTTGTATCTACCTAGGCTCAATTATAGGTGGTGATTTGGGGAAAATATTTGAAAGTTAAGCCTAAACTTGAGCTTATAAACTATCATTGGACCCTTAATAGTGTCCAAAATTTATTGATATTGTTCTCTCATAGTTTCCTTAGCCTTTCATGGCATTATACATAATTTTTGTCTCACTTTCACTCATAGGCTTGTGCATAAGGACTTAAACCTATAAGTGCATTACAAAGTCCTTTTAAAGTTCTGAGTCTAAAATCCAATACCCATTATGAGGTGAAAATGACTTGATGAAGTAATTATATGGTAGATATCTTTAGGAGACCTTATGTGGACTGCTACTTCCCAATTAAGACTACCTATTGAGATTTTAAGAATCCATATCTAGATACTCAACAAGGCAATGCATTTAGAGTTGATGAATTAGGTATCTTGAGGGAGAAATTAAAACATAGGATTCCATAAAAACCTTAAATAATGTTAATAAACCTTAAACCCTACTAAAAGGCCAATTCATTCTTTTGGAGCTAGCCTATATGTGTTGGTCTTGAGGGCCATATGGAAACTTGTTTCTATTGAAAAAGGATCTCCTCCACAATATTAAACCACCCCTATAACCTAAATAAGATACCATTCATATGTTCTCAGCTTGGATATGGGTTACCATGAGAGTAACTAGGTCATATTTAGATATTTTATCCTTCTTTCACATTATGAGCATTAAAGAGATTGAAGGAAATATGTTCTAACCAAATGGTGATCAAGTGAAGTTAGGAACCTATAGGAAGTAATGAAAACTTTCAGTAGTCATCCTTATGCCCTACTCCTTCATGAAAACACAAGAACCTTGCACATGATTATAACCTACCTATAAGGGAGACTGTGTGTTGATCTAACCCTACAAGTGACATGAGAACATGCTCATATGGGTCTACTAAAATTAAAAATACTTTAAATAAATCTCTCCATACTCAATCTATCACAAAGAGTTGAAACTTTTAATAATTCTACCCGTATCTGTGCTTATGGGGTTTGGGATTCAAGATCACCAATGGGGTTTTAGTGATTATTCATAAAACCTAGGGCCTTGATTTGAAAACCAATGCCATTGATTATAATCCCATTATGGACCCTACCTCTAGTTAGGGTATTGGGCTCTAACTCCCCTTATATGGACCATACCATCCAACTCAAACTGGCTTTAGTAAGCTTATCATGAGCTCGATGGGGATTCCACCATATTTTATTATTTTCTCTACACATTTGAGACATGAATCCTTCTCTAAGGTTCCTGCAAGGGGTCCCCCTAAAAATTTTGACCTCTTCTGACTCTGACTTATACATACAAATCTATGTAAGTCCAAGAATCACCCATAAAACATCATTTTTCTATATTTTATTAGGTTTGATATATTAAAACACCATTGGAGGACAAAATGAGGGAAATGAGGGGTCAAATATGATTTCAAAAAAGAGATTAAATATGGAGGCAAGTTGAAAGGTCATTTTTCACATGTGTGGGCCCCTTTTTGGTGAATGGAAGGTGTTTGAATCCTAAAAAGACCTCTTTTCACATATAAAACTACCTTAAAATGATATATGATGGAAATAAGACCCCTTTAGAGATGGTTAACCTTTGATAATGACTCAATGATGTCTTGGGGGTCATAAAAATACTATTCACATGGTTTAGACGCCCCTAAAAGCAAAATATGCATGATTTCAAATGAAACATCTATTAAGGAAACTACCTTAACATCTACTAAAGAACCTTAAAGTATGTTAAGGCCTTAAAAAAGGGTAACCATATTTCCTCATATTGTCCCCTAATCTCCTAAATTCTACCCCCATTTATGCAAGTTCTTAGCATGCTCAAATGTGCATATTACTGGCTATGGGTTCTAGTGTCATAGATCACCCTATCATGCATGGTTTTAGATCATAAGGACCAACTTAAGTCTTTTTATAGAATCTTATACAAAATTAGCACAAAATGATGACTTGACACAAATTCAAACAATGTGATATGGGGACCACCATGACACTTTTTGACATGACTCACTACTTGAACATGTTGCCTCTAATCCTAAGGACAACTAACCTCTCCTAGATTGTCATGACATCTCAAGGACCCATGAAGATGACCAAGGACACTATCAAGTGTTTTGAACAAGGGTTTATTCTTTTGATCCTAGAGAGAGAAATATATCAATAGGTATGTAAGGATAAAAAGGATAAGTTATATCTAGGTTACACAAATTTTCTTTGCATCCAAAAAACTTCTTCACAAGATAAGGTTTGTATCTCCAAAGAAAGTATTGAAACCCTAAGCAATGATCCTCAAGCAGAATTTTGGATAAGTAGATGCATAATATATATTCTTATTCTTCTCTTCTTAATAAATGGTGAAAATGGATGTGTGTATACAGTCGAATCTAACTCTCAACCTTTCTAAAAGTTTAGCTAACATGGTCAGCCTAATTTGAATTTGTATCATTATTTTATTAAACAAGTTAGGTCATGGTCTAGGTTATCCAAGGCTGACCTAGACCTATAATGTGAAAATATTAATTAAAATATATGGTTATCCTAGGTTGATTTTATTCATCAAATGTCAAAAAAGGTTTTATGCTTATGTAGGGGCTAAGTAAGGTGGTAAATTGCTTAGAGGAGTGTTGAAGAGAGGTGTCAAAGCTTAAGGAAGTGTATATGAAAAGTATGTGTAGATAGAAAATGGTGGTATAGGGAACAACAATCCTACAAAGCACCAATGGTTTGCCCACCCCTTTCCTATTTCACCCTTTAAGGTATGCACTAAGAGATATTGAGACTCGACGAGTTCCTACAAGAGAGAAAGCATTAGTAATTTATAAAGTTTGAACATATTATGTGTATATATATAACATCATATAAAACTACTTTAGGACTCTTTAACATGAAAGATGATGATGTGGCCTTTAAGATCTTTTAATTTACCTTGTAATATGCTATGCATGAATGGTTTATGAAATTTGTTGAAAACTCCATCATTAAATTTAATAAATTTAATAACACCTTTTATCCTAATTTAAACAAGTTATTGACCCAAGTTTGTTATACCAATAACTCTCTAGCATGATTAGGGAACCCAACAAGCAAATCATAGTCTTTAATTCAAAATTCTAAAATATATAGAATTATATTATAGTAATGTATAAACTTGATGCCTATCTATCACTCGAAATGTATAAAAATGCCTTAGACCCTTGGACAATGATATTCATCTATAGAGATCCCCTCATCATAGACTTACCACTAGCATATGTTGAGTCCATTGAGTTGTACCATTATATAAACCCACAAGGTTAAATCCTCATATCAATCTTGAATATATACCCAAAAATCTCCTAGCATTGAACATGATTCTAAATTTTAATCAAAACATTCCAATATGAAATCCTATGTCAGTTGTAAACTAGTTACCATTAATATAGGAAGCACCATATCATCCCATAAGTATTCTTAGTCCACCAAATGTATAAGCAACAATGTAGGTCTAAAATCTCTAATCCCTATTGTTAACAATGTCTAGAATGTACCATTATAATCTAAAAAAATGAGTTAGATGCTATACAATAGATGGTCTAGAAGATGAGTAAGGATTTCTTAAGTATTTAGAGGCAATATAGGAATTTTTGTGGGGAAAATTCTAATTGAAACTTCACCTACCAAATATATAAACAACCATTTAATTATCTTAACAATAACCATGAGCCATCATAAAAAAAAAATTATTTACCTAACTAGTGTATGGCTTATCATAGCGAGTTATATTATATTAAGTTTTACAATGCCTTTAACATCATACAAAATGATATGGAATAATATGATGTGGTTTCAAACCACCAAAATGCAACCAACACATTGGAATCCCCTATGAAATCTAAATCTCCAAGCACTGCTATGATGCTTGAGACTTATGACTTTCCCAGTCAAGTATATAATTAAACTAATGAAACCATGGTTGAAATTCATGATTTTCAATAGTAATAAAGGAATAACTATGCATTAATAAGTAATTTTTAGTTATAGCCCCTCACAATGTCCACTCTTCTAAATAAAGGTGCCACTCCTCTTGATCTTAAATCAAATAATGATCCTCCACCACCAAATGGTAGAGATCAATGTTCTTCCATAGAAGCACAACATGCCCTTAGTAAGGGTGGTTAATGTTTCACTAAAATTTGTTTATTTCAAGTTTAAATAAAAATAGAGAAGGATAGGGATAAGTGATTAGAATGAACCTGGATTGGTTTGTGCACTATATCCAGACATTGTGAGCACTCCTCTTTGGTTGGGGAGGACTACCTACAAGTAAGAAAGCACTACCACAAATTTTTTGTTAGCAGATATATGAGTGGGTTGCCAAGCTACGTGCTTATTCTAGGAAGTGTCAGACTTCCTTAGAGATGACAGTCCACTTTTGAGAGACAAAAGAGTAATTAATAACCAAAATAAAGGTAAAAAGAGAGTAAATGAGAGATAATGTTACCATTATTCACAACTTGAGTGTAGCAAAAAGTAATAGAGTGTAGGTGGTATGTTATATTTATATTTTGGAAGTTTTTGGGTAGGTTTTGGAAGGGTTAGGAAATCCACAGTTGCCAACATCGGTTATGCTATCAAGGTTGGTAAGGAAGTGATTGATATCATTTATTCTGTCGAGGTTGGTAGGTGCAATAATTTCCTAAGAGCTTGCAGAAGTCTTTTTTGGGTCTAAGAAATGGATTTGGTTAGGTCTGGAAGATTAGGGAGAGTTGTGAGAGAGATAATATGGTTTGGATAGATCTGGTCAAAGGTTTGGTGTGTCAAATTAAGGGGAAACAAGTGGGTAAGCTTTATAACTCCCTCACAGGGGTTTGGTCAGGAGCATGTAAGGCAATGAATAATAGATATAAAGTGATTGTAAAGTAACTGCTTAAAAAACTTATAAAATAAGTGATGTACTTAGCTATAGTGGTGACTAAATGATAAGTGTCAGATGAATGGCTCCTATCAGGTAGTCCAAACTAATGCCTCAAATAGAGAAAATAAAAGGGTGCTATTAGTTCTCAAGAGCTTGGTTCCTGATCTAAAATAACTTTTGAATGATAATAGTAAGCCAAGTGTCAAAATTTGAATGTTGAAAGCCTAGATGCAAATAAGAATGAGTTTTCTTGATTTCCACTAACTTGAACATCAATTTGGATTTTGGCTTATATAACTGACATCAATGATCGCACTGATGTCAGTGGCCTTAGAATAGGTAAATCTAATATCTTTAGCTTGTTTTCTATTTTTCCTCATGCCAAGTGTGGCACCCATTACAAAATGGTAAAAATATGAGGTTAAGAAGGATGTATTTTGTTAGGAATTCATTTTTAAGGTGAGAATAAGTCTTGGACCATTAGGATGAGGGGACTAGGTCTTGAGGTGACTCATCAGGTGAGAATTAGTCTTAGGATGAGGTAGACAAGTAAGGTGGAATAAGGGGTTTTTAATTAACTTAATTATGTAATTTAAATTAATTAAATGTGTGAGGGGCAAAATCATGTGTTAGGGAGGCTAATTATATTTATTATTGGAAATGGGCTTAAGGGTGGTTTCAACATAGCGAGTTACACACATGTGTGACATAATTTTGGTGTCTAAAGTTACAACATAGTTGAAGATATGAAAAAAACCAAGGAAAATATTATAGTACATGAATTAGCCTAAATCATAGAATAGTGTGACATGCTCCTAAAATTATTGATTGAAAAACTAGTCCAAAGGAAATAAGAGGCAACACAAATAAACATAGTGATGTATAATAACAAGGTTGAAGTTCCTCATTTATTTATCTCTTTTAGGATATTTAGGAATAACTTTCATAATTTTCTATTTTATTTTAGAGCCCCAACTAATATTATGCCAACATGAATCTATTCAAAATTAGGTTTGACCCTAATAAAATCTAATAAGATTGTTATTTAGTTAGATAAGTTATAATATAATGTAGTTGGGCAGTTATTGAGCATTCACATGTTATTGGTGTCAAAACTTAGGGTGAAATAATTCATATATATCTATGTATTAGAGATTATAGAAACATATGGAATGTTGTTGAGCTAGGATCGGTCCAAAATGTTTAATGACTATATGGATATAGAATTTTCCCACTTGTGGTTACCTTGGAGAGGGGTTTATAATAGATATAGACCCTAAAATTAAATATATGGTCACATAATATAATGCCAAAACCTAAAGATTAAATTACATGTCATTTGACATAGATATTTACACCCTTTATACTTAACCCATCAACAGTGAACAAGACAAAATCAATGATTCACCAAAGTTATAGTCCCTCTAATTTTATGGGGCCCATTCCAAATAATTTTTAGAATCCAAAAATATTTTTATTAGTCCAAGATGAAAATGGCACATGGTTAGGTATAGGCTACAATTCCATTTCACTAATAACCTCATAAAGAAAGAAGCTTTGATCCTAGGTCTAAAATTTTATTTAAAACATAAGGTCAAATAATTGTAAGTATTTAGGTACTTAGAATTAGTAATCAATCAAGTAAGAAGTAAGATTTAGTGCAAATTATCTTTTTTAAGTATAAACATAGAGATTTGGACTTGATTAAAACATTCAAAGATTCTAATGTTATCCCCATTCCCATAGAAATCAATCAAATCATAGACTCTTTGGCAGCATTAGTTATGAACCATTTCCCTTTAAATAATTTTGAGCTACATTAGTTATCAATCAGATTATTTCCTTGCCCATTAGTCCTAGATAATATTGAGAACTTCCAAATCTTTGATGACGATAGACATATTATTGATTTCATGAACAATTGTATCATTTTCAATGTGTATATTATAGACAATAAAGACAGGGATGACCATATGGATAGCAACCACAATAGTGATGGAATCATGATTTTGAGAGAGAATAGAATCCCAAATATAATGGTTTATATAGAAATGATATTTGACTTAGATAGATCAAATGAAATGTCTAAATAGTTAGGAATCATAGGCCATCATTCCACTACCATAACCTAAGATCCATCATAGAACCTTACAATGTCAACTATATTGATTGTACTTAGTATGAATGAAATAACTAAATTAATTACTCATATAGTACAAATACATGATTTTCTAGACATATGATGATCTAAAAATATTTAACCCAAGCTTTGTAATGCACACCATCTCACTTAAATAAGGATATAAAGCCTATAAGTAGAGACAATGACCAGTCAATCATATTCTTGAATCTCTCATTCATAAAGAATTTTAGAAGTCACTCTCAACCAAAATTACTTTCCCAAACTATCATTCTACTTGGATGGGTAACTGATTTACTATCCATAAAAAAGTTAGGAAAATAAAACTTTGTGTTGATTTCAAGAACTTAAATAGAGATTCAAACAAAGATAATTATTTGCTATCATATCTTAATGAGGTAGTTCAAATGGTTAGTGGCTCTAAGATTATGTATTTTTTAGGTAGATTCAAAGGCTATAACCAAGTTTTAGTCAACCAAGAAAATAGGGTTAAAATAATATTCAAAATCAAATGGGGAACATTTACCTACAAGAGGATGCCTTTTGGTATGATCAACACAAAGGCCACCTTCCAATGAGCTATGTATTTTTATTTTTAATGTCTAATTGGTAAATACATAATCATTTATAAGGATGACTTAACCATTTTCTCAAGGTGTACGTCAGATCACATACTTCACTTGAAAAAAGTATTCAAGAGGTGTAAAAGGTAGGGCATCTTTTTAAATCCCATGAAGATCATTTTTTGCATCACTCAATATAAGCTTATATGACACATCATCATGAAGGAAGGTATTTATATTAACTATAAATGAAATTTTGACAATATTGTTTCCTAACAATAAAAAAGAGTTGAAAGCATTCTTTCACAAAAATATTTCATACGTATATTCTTTTTTGGTTTTAATGAAATTATAAAACCCCTTAACATTATGATTAAATATATGAAAATGTGGAAGTGGTGCCTCAATCCAAATCAACATTCTAAACTATTAATAAAATCATTATGCAAGCACTAGTCTTGATTATCCCTGACTTCATAAAGGATTTCCATCTCTACTCTTTTGCCTCAGAACATACCATAGCAGTTGTGATAACAAAACATATCAATGATGAATAAAATCTCATTGCTTTCATAAGTATGAACTTGAAGGATGTAGGATAGAAATATTCCACCCTAGACAAACACACCTACACTTTAGTAAATGCCATGAATAAAAAAATTTAGTATATCCTTCACTATAAGGTCCATGCTAGTATACATGACCTAGCTATGAATCTCATGTTATGTCAAAATGAACTTGGGAAACGTAGAGGAAAGTGGATGGATAAATTATAAGAGTATGGCATAGAGATTATACCATCCAAGATGTTCAAAGGCCAAGGTATCACTCATTTAATCACTAAAGTTCACCCCAAAACTATTTTGATGTAGATAAATCAGACTAAAACTTACATCCTTCACTATAAGATCCATGCTATTATACATGACCCAGCTATAAATCTTATGTTATGTCAAAATGAAATTGGGAAACATAAAGGAAAGTGGATGGATAAATTACAAGAGTATGACATAGAGGTCAAATCAGCCAAGATGTTCAAAGTATAAGGTCTCACTCATTTAATCACTGAAGTTGACCCCAAAATTATTGTGATGTAGATAAATCAGACTAAAACTATGTATGGTCAATGGCATAATCACATTATTCAATATCTTATGTATGGAACATGTCCTTATGAATTTAATATGGAATAAATGAGAGATCTCCAATTGAATACATCATATTATATGATAAATAGAGTCTTTTACCATAATAACTATGAATTAATTTATCTTAGATGCATAACTAGGGCATAATCTGATGAAATTATGAGAAATTTCTAGAACAAGCTCAAAAGTGGTTACCTGTCAGGTAATAAAAGTGTGTATAGTATATTATGAACTAGGTATTATTGGCCCACAATCTTCAAATATTTTCATAACCATGTTAAAACATACCATGAATGCCAATCATTTTCCAAGATGGAAACACGTACAACTATGCTTTTATATCTAGTTGTGGAAAGAAAAGTATTATCCCAATGGGAAGTTGACTTCATAAACATTATAAACCCAAACTCTACCAAAGAAAACAAGTTTATTTTTATAGATACTGAATATTGTACTCGATAGAATAAATCAATAACAACCAAAGGCAACACAACTATTTAAGTCATCAGGTTTCTTCTATAAAATATTGTCACAAGGTTTGGTACTCCTTTATCTATTTTTTATGATAATGGGCATGCATTCTAATCATCTGATTTTATCAAATGGGATTATGAAAACAATATCACATTGAATTTATCTTCAAACTATTATCCATAATGGAGTACTATTTCAAGGTAAAAATTAAAAATCACACTGATGTTATCTAAAAATCTATCACAGATAAATCAAGGAATTGACATTCATTATTAATGATACGTAGGTTGATAGAACCAAAAATAATCAAGCTCTAAAATATTCTCCATTCCTCCTCATATATGGGAAGTAACCAGTTCTTCCCTTTACTTTAAATATGTCCACATATTAATTTATGTAAGAATAGATGGGAGAAGATGACTACATATAGTCAATATTATTAAACATTCTCCAAATGGAAGACACGTAGGATCAAGCATTGCAGAACTTTAGCCAAAAATAAGATATAATGCAGATATGGTTTGATAATAAGTCAAAAGTCAATGTTTTTAAAATTTAATATTTGGTCATGTTGTGAGACAAGGTGCATGAGAATTATGAGTGGTACTATAATTTTGATCCTCTTTAGATTCATTTGTATTAGATCTCAGATATTATGGGACACAATGTGTTCATGCCAAAGGACTTACAAGGAAAATACCTCACTCCACTACTGAATGGGAAGTTCTTGAAGCACTAAGTCTTATTTTTTCTATCCTCATCCACCATGTAATGACTACAATTTTCTATTTATGAGTAAAATAGGATTAGAGTAGAGCCAGATTAGTTTTTTTTGGTTTGTGTTCTTTCTTTTAAACATTTTTCTTTCTTTGTTTTGTTGGTTTTTGTATGTTGTGTTTACTTTGTCTTTTCTTTTTGGTTTTCTATATGTGATTTTTGGGACACAAGAATAGAGAAACATAAAATATTTTCATCTTCACTCATAATTTATTCATTGATTGAGTTCATATCTCCTCGATTAGTGTGGCATTAAGGCTTATGAAAACTTTCAAATTTGGATAAAAAGAGGTAGGGAATGCAATATGAAGAGTTAAATATTTATAAAATCTTATTCTATTTTAGATATCAAACACCATGAAAAACTATTTCATATTTTTTAATTAAAATGGGATACTTTTTTTAAGAACTATCACATGGATTAAGAATGGTTTTGTTATTCAAAGGGAGTCAACACTACACTTTGTCATGATAAAAGTTACATTAAGGTCTATAAAATAGTAAAAGAGAAATCATTTATGACAAGAAGTTTTTTGAACTAACCCTTAGACATTGGATATATTGGTTTTTAACCCATTTAGAATGATAAATAAAAAACAACAAATCAAAAGGAGAATATGAATATGTAAATAAAATTGAAAATTTTCTCCTAACAAAGGTTTTTACAGAGACCTCCATTAGGACTACAAATGTTCAGTTGGAAATGGATCAAGGCCTAGAGTAGAACCAAATATATCATTGTTAGGGTTGTGGATGCCTAAATGGAAAAAAATAAATTCCCAAGCCTTTCCCTTCCTATCCAATAAATGAATAAAATGAAATACCCTTCATAATTTTGAATCATGAGATTTCTCCTACACTATATCAAAATCCTCAAAGATAGAAATATATGATTCATTTTTCATACATGTTTACTTCTCAGAGGTATCAAAACTTAGTATGTTATGTGTTGAAATTGACACAAATGTTTCATTATATTTTTATAATGTGAAATTTTCTTCCATGTTCCATTTAATCTATCTAAGGTAAACCTAGAAATCCTAGATTCTAGACTTTAAAATAGTTTTTTCCTTATAAACTCATCATTTTTTGTGACCATCACACTCCATTAATTTTGATAAATAGATACCCCAAGTTTCCATGTTAATTTTTTATAAAATTGATATAAGTTAATAAAAATATTATGAGTGTTTCATTTGTAAAAAGTTTGGGGATCCAAATACGTATTTTAATAAACTCTTAGCCCCTTTGTATGTGGTTGTTTGTGTTAAATTCACATTTAAAAAGGTCACATTACTTTGTAATTATTTATAAAAAATTTTAAAATCATTAGACTTATTTTATATCATATTAAATTATTTATACTTAGTTCTTTTCGAAGAACTAAAGTTAATGTTGACTATGGAGGTTTATGTAGAATATTACTCATGCACTAACGTTCTACCATACTCTTATAATTTTACATACTCCCATGGTGGGGCACTCTTTAAATTTATTCATGTTTTTCATGTAAATATTTTTGGATAACTTAACTCTTTGTGAATGTATTTTTAGGTCCCTATAGTCCCATAGTCAATAAAAAAGCTACACGCTCTAGGAGCTCAAGGCCAATGGGATATTGACACTTTTTGACCTACTATACTCTTGAGATGCATATAAGTCAGTCCAAATACATATGAATGGTATGATGCATAAATTTAAGATAGTCATAATAATCCACGTGTCATTGACTATACACATATGCTTTTTGATACACATAGGACTATTTAAAAGTGATAAATGGTATAACATGCGAGCTCTAGATGAATCAATAAAAAGGAATGGTATGGCATGGGAGATATATCCAACTAAAATGGTTCATGTGTGTAATGAAAATACTTATATTAGTTGAAACAATATAATTACATATCTTAAAATTAAGAGTAGAATAAACATATCCATAACAACAATTGTCGAAAGATTAAAATACTTGAATAATATGATTGAGCCACTTTGAGGGAGAAACCTCCAAAACAATTAAATAATAAAAAAATATATATATGATGATAAAATACTAACCTATATCTCTTATATATACTATACTTAGCTGAGGATATTTCATAGGCTGACCATACTAAGAACATATATAAATGCAACAAGATAATATAAAGGTCTGTAAGCCACAAGTTGACCATAGATATCCCTAAATACACTATAAAATAATTGCATAGCATAACCCTCCCCTTAAAAACAACATTAAATCAAAGCAAGATGTTGTAATACTTCATCCTCCCATGTTACATCTTCAGAATGCAAGTTCTTACATTTGATCAAATACTTCTTAATGGCTTTGGTCCACAATTACTTAATGCACATGTGAAGGATCTTTTTCGGCTCTAAAATGACTTAGCCTTCTTCATCTAATATAGGTAACTTAGTCTGAGTGGAAAATATATGTCCAATTATCTTAATCAAGAAAGATACATGGAATAATAGATGCATGTGAGTAGATGGAGGTAATTATAGTTTGTAAGCCACACTACCAATTTTTCACAAGATATGATAAGGGCCATATTACTTAGGTGATAGATTGTTATCCTTTTTATATTGCTTCAAAAACATTTTCTTATATGTCTACAAATTCACAAAGACCCAATCACCTATGACAAAATACCTCTCACTACGGTATTGATCTTCTTGTTGATTCATTCTATTGTGTGTTATTGTTAAATTCTCACACAAACTGACTATTACCCCATGTTGATGATGAATGTGTTCCTCAATAGATCAAACCTTAGTATTAAATATAAAATCTAAAGTGATATATCAGGGTGATACCCATACAATTCCATAAAGGGATACATCTTGGAATAATTATGAAAAGAAGTGTTATACTACTATTCAGCAAGTGCAATCCAATGAACCCATTTGTCATATTTATCACAAACAAAATAATGAAGATACCCTTCTAGACATATGTTGACTACCTCCATTTGTCCATTATATTTAGGATGATAGGATGAGATATGATCCAATTGGGTGCCCAAACATGAAAATAATATAGTCTAAAAATTACTAGTAAATATGAGATCTTGGTCACTTATAATTATCTTTAGAGTATCATGCAATTTTTGAAATGTATTGAGAAAAGTATAAGCTATTGTACTGACGATAAATGGCTATGATAAGGAAAAAAATGATAATACTTGATGACTCAATCCACAACTAACATGATAACATTTTTATCCTCAAACTATGGTAAGCTTATAATGAAATCTAGGAAACTTCCTCCAAATATTGGCTAGGGATGGATAAAGGCTACAAAATAACTGCCCAATCTTAATGGTTTCACCCTTTTTTATTGACATACCATGAATTTAGCCACATATTTCTAGACATCCCCCTTGATTCCTTCATAAAATAAATCCTTCTTAATTCTATGATATGTTTAAAAAAATATGGAATGACCTCCAAGTGGAGAGGTATGAAGTTCCTGTTTAATTTTATGTTTGAGGAGAGAAGGCTTACAGAGGTATAATCTATCTGTATTCCAGAATGTGTTCCCTTTCCATGTAAATTTTTAGATTCATAAGAACCGTGTTGAATATTTTGAATTAAATCCTTGGTAGCACTATCATTTTCCCATTCAAATCTTGTTTCCTCTAGCCAATTTGTCTACCACATGGTCATGGTGCATAATAATGTCTCAACAGATTCATCCCATTGGGAGAGGACATCTGCCACCACATTATCTTTCCTTCTATTATAAAATATTTAAAATCATATCCTAACATTTTAATCACCCATTTATATTTTTATTTAAATAACAATCATTTCTATAAATAATATTTGAGGCTATCATGATCAGTCTTTACCTAAAAGTGATGACCCATTAGATAAGGTCTTCATTATTTCACTACATGTAGAATAGCTATCATCTATTTATCATAGATTGGTTTTAGCCTTGGTTTCAAATGTTAGTGGTCTTCCTTATTGTATGAGTACATCCCCCATGTCATATCCTAATGTGTCACACTCCACAATAAAAGATTTTGAAAAATCAAGAGTAGCCAAAACTAGATTTATGCATATAGCCATTTTCAAGTATTCAAATACCTTGGTATTTTAATTGGTACACTAGAAGGATTCTTTCTTCAACAAAGAGGTGACTAGGGCTACAATTCTACCATAATTTTTGATAAACCTACAATAGTAACTAGTTAACCCTAGAAAACCTTGAAGGTCTTGGGAACCTACCACTCCATCATCTCTTGGATTTTTTGAGGATCAAATTTCACTAATGCGAAACAATTATACCTAAGTAATCCACCTCTTGGACACCAAAATAACATTTGTAAGGTTTGGCATAAATTTGATGTTGTTATAGAAATGAAAGTACCTATTTTACATGCTTCAAATGGTCTTCCCAATTTTTGTTGTAGATGAGGATATCATCAAAAAACACTAATAAAAAATTTCTCAAAAATGGCCTAAAAACAATATTCATCAAACTCTAAAATGTAGATGGTGAATTTGTGAGTCCAAAAGGCATGACCATAAATTCATAATGGTTTTCATGAATTTTGAAAGTTGTTTTATGTATGTCCTCATCATGGATGTGAATCTAATGATACCCATAATGAAGGATAACTTGGTAAAACTAACAAAACCATGTAATTCATCTATAAAATCATCAATTATTAAGTTATTAAACTTATATTTGATGGTTTACTTATTGAGTTCTTTATATTATGGGCACATCCTCCAACTATCATTGTTATTTTTCACCATGACCACTAGGGAAGAATATTCACTTTGACTATGTCAGATGATTCTTGCCTCCAACATATCTTGTACCAACTTTTCAATTTTACTATTATGGGTATAAGGATACTTGTAGGGTATAATGTTAGGTGGTGTATTTCCTAGAATGAAACCTAATGGCATGATCATGTGCATGACTTGGATGAAGTCCTTTTGGCATGTCAACAAAAACAATATAATGATCATCCATCACCCTTTACAAATCAAGATGTGTAGACTCCTTGGTTGGTTGAACCTCTATGGAAAATAAGCTTTCCAAAAATCGTTTGGCACCTTTTCTAATAATCTTCATCATTTGATGGGAACTAACCATTTGTGGAGATTTATCCCATTATTGATTTAACATAAACAAGTGAATATGGAGTGGCTCCTATGGGGGTACAATGATTGGTACAGTATGCCCAAAGGGCAGGGAATATATATAGGTGCTAATCATGACTGACATCATTGATAATCTTTTATAGAATATTAACATTAGTTTTGTTTGATGTTGTAGCCTGACCATTACCTTGAGGGTAATATGTTAAATAAAAATGTTGTGTGATGTTATATTCGACACATAGTTTGTCAACATCCTTGTTCTTGAATGATCCTCCATTAGGAGGGGGGATACCATAACATCAAATGATATGGCTGAAGATGAACTTAGAAATTTACTTTCTAGTCATGTAAGTGAGGGGTATAGCTTCAACCCACTTAGTGAAATATTCAATGGTGATGAGGATATCTTTATGGCCATTAGATGAAGTGGGATTGATCTTCTTAATGAGGTCAATTCCCCATGTATCAAATGGCCATGGTGTCAACATTGGTTTTAGAGTCTTAGTTGGGGCATGAATCATATTGGCATGTCATTGATATTTATCACACTTCTTTACATATGTAGTTGTATCTACATCTATTTTGGGCCAATAATAACTAGTACGCAAGAGGTTTTTAGATATAATAGCCTTACTAGAGTGGGATCCACATATCCCTTCATGAACTTCCCATAATGCTAGTGTAGATTCTACCAAAGTTAAAAAATGAAGCAAAGTTCCATCAAAACTATGGTGGTAAAGGGTTGATCTAAGTAAAGTATAACAAGTGGAGTGATGGATAAATTTTTTGGTTTGTTTTTAGGATAGGTTAGGTGGTATAACTTGGTCATGAACATAGTTATAAAGTTATGAATATTAGATATAATTTAGACCAATAATATCATGAATCATTTCTATAGTTGAAGGTTCATGAGTTGGTGTGACCAAATTCTTGATAAATAAATGATACTCTCTAACGTTATCTCTTTATCAAATCAAAGAGATAATAGTAGCCATAACATCTACAATTCTATTACTAGCCCTTGGTTTATCTTAAAACTGAATGTTGGCAATTAGTTGATTGAGAGTGTCGATCATAGATTTATATGAAACCAACTTGTCATCTTTGGTCTAAAAATGGTCTATAATCTAACTGATGATTAACTGAGAATCACCATAAACCTTTAGATGAGATATATTCCATTTTACCACTTGGAATATCCTTAAAATAAGTGCTTCAAATGTGGCCATGTTGTTTGTACAAGGAAAACTGATTCTAAATGATTTAGGGATTAGATCCCCCTGTGGTGTAATAAATAAGAGGCCTACCCCTGATCCATGTGTAGTAAATGAACCATCAAAATATAAATTCCAGTGCCACTTCCCAAGAGGTATGTCAATGATATTCATTATGTATTCATCAAGAAAATGAAATGTGAGTGACTTTGTGTCTATAAGAGGCACTTCAACAAGTTGATTTTCAAGGACCTATCCCTTGATTTCCTTCTGATTGACATACTCTATGTCAAACTCACTAAGAAGCATGATTCATTTAACCATTATGCCTTGTAAATCTATTTTAGATAGTAATACTTGAGTGGATCTACTTTTAAAATGACCATGGTCTTATTGTTCAACATGTAATGACATAGCTTTTGAGCTATGAAGACCATGGCTAGACAATATTTTTCAATAGATGCATAGTTGTGTTCATATGTGACCAAGGTATGGATTAAGTAGTAAACTACATGTTCTTTTCCATTGTTATCATGTTGAGCTAAAATTTCCCCCAAGGCATTATAAATAGCTAATAAATACAACAAGAATGGTTTTTTTGACATAGAAGGTAACAAAATAGGTGGATTAGCTAGGTAGTCCTTGAGTTGTTGAAAATATGTTTGTAAATTATCATCTCAATGAAATACAACTCCCTTCTTTAGAATATGTGTAAATGGATGACACTTGTCTACTAACTAAGAGATGAAGCATTGAATTTACTGGATCTTACCCTTTAAACTATAAAGTTTCTTCAAATTGGTTGGTGGCAGCATCTTGATTATAGCATGGACTTTGGTCAGATCGACTTCAATGCCTCTACAAGACATGATGAAGCAAAGTAATTTGCCTAAGGTTACACTAAACACACATTTCTTTGGGTTGAATCTAACTTTGTACTCATGTAGTCTTTTAAATATCTTACGTAGCACTATTGGATGGTCAGCCCTGGGCTTGGAATTTTCTAATATGTCATCGACATAGTCTTCAACAATATCATACATCATGTCATGGAATGTGATGGTCATGTCCCTTTTATATGTAGCTCCAACATTATTAATACCAAATGACATTACTTGATAATAAAATATTCTCCATGGAGTAGTGAACGTTGTTTTATGTTGGTCTTCTGGTATTATTCTGATCTGGTTGTATCCTAAAAAACCATCCATAAGTGAAAGAATTTCATAACCTCCTATGGAGTCAATGATTATATCAATATTAGGAAATAGAAATTTATCCTTAGGGAAATCTTTGTTTATGTCTTGAAAATCAGTACATATTCTGATTCCTTCAGGCTTTTTGCTAATAGGTACAACATTAGATATCTATTCTGAGTAGTCAATGGATCGAATGCATCCTACTTCTAAGAATCTTTCCAACTCTTTCTTTATTAAGATAGTAATGCGAGGATGAATCTTAAATAGATTTTGTTTCATTGGTTTGGCATTAGGATTGACCACAAGGTGGTGTAAAACCAAGGCAGAGTCTAAACTTGGCATGTTAGAATAAGCCCATGCAAAGATATCTACAAATTCTCTCAATAGATCTGTAAAGACTTCACATTCCTCCTCAATGAGAAATGCACCTAATTTTATCAATTTTGGGTCTGATGGAGTCTTGATATTTACCTCTATTGTATCTTTGACTACAAGGGTCGAACCATCTTGTAGGATAGTATGTAAAGACTTAAACTATTAGACTATATCATGGTCCTTTGTTAGGACTTGTTCTTCAACTTCTCCAAGGCATGATGAATCTGAGTCCCCTAATGGGATATTTGGCCATGGGACAAAAATAATCATAAATTCTTGAATAATTCAATCAAACACTTATTATTGTTCAAAACTAAACTCAGATCCATAAGCATGTTCATCATTGGTGGGCTCCTAGTCTAAATTCAAAGAAGAATGAACACCCCCATCTAATGACACATAAAATAGGCTTTCACCACTAGATTGGCCTTTATCTTTACTTTTTCCTTGGTTAGAAAGAACCTCAAAGAGGTTTTCTCTTGGGGAACTCAATGTTTTATTTATTTATTTTTTGGCTAAGGGTGTTCACCCACTTTCTAAAATAGGCTTTAGGATCCAATGTAATTGAGAATCCTCATTTATGATCTCCCAATGGAATGTTGTCTTTAAGGCCTAAAAATTCATAGAATGCCTCATCATTTTGAAACTCATCAATAAAAAAAATTGGATTCTTGTTGGTCCCAATCTATTAGCTGGGGATAGTATAATGGTAATGGGTTGTGATGAATGATTAGGGTAAGGGTAAAAATGACATTATTATCAAACAGGTTGGTCTCAGCTAGGTCATCAAAGGTGAGGCTATGATCAAACTCTACTTTGTTATCAACATCATCATCACTAACCACCGATGATGGAATTAGAATAAGATATGGGGGATCACCCCCATATGGTTTAAATTTAAGTCCATAAGGTCTTTTGTACTTAGTCATGGAAATTAGCTCAATGGTACCTTGTTGATTTGGTTTGAGGCCTCTTTCTTCATAATATTGATGTTTCATGATCCTATTGGGAATAAGATACTTGGTGATCTTGTAACAATCAGCCAATTTGTCATTGTATATCCATGATTCATCTCCTTCAAGAGGGTTTTGTTCTTGGCCAAATGTTGGTATGAATGTGACTAGTCCTAGATTATGAAGTTTATCTTTAACTTTTTATTTTCAATGCATGTGTGGGGTGACTTTAGGTCTTCCAAAGGTCTTAGGATCTTGAGGAAGATTGGAAATATGAAAGGTATCATGGATCACATACTCCCCTGGGCCATTAGCTGAAATGGTAAAATGATTGGAAGCTTCAGGAGGTGGCATGTGGGAAAGGGAATCCAAGGTATTAGGATCTATGCAATTATCCTCTGGATAATCAATAAGTATGGCCTTTCTTTTATCCTACTTGGAACTTGGATTCATGTTGTTTAAGTGTATATTTTGAAATTATATTTAAGATGTTTGCAATGTTCATTAGGTGTAAATCTCCTAGAATATTTACTTTCATCCCTGAGTGGGAAAACTTGATACATTGGTGCAACATTGATGAGACTATATGAATCTCATGTAACCATGGCCTTCCTAGAATCATATCATATGATAACTCAAGATCAAGCACATGGCAAAGTGTATCATGGGTCAAAGGTCCAATGTTATTTGGTAAGCTAATAGTGCCTTGTGATTCTCTCTTTTGATTATCATAGGCTTTGATAGTTATCATTTCTGGCTGGAGATCTACCATTGTATACCCAAGAATCTTGATGAGCTTTACAGACACTATATTGAGGCCTGATCCATTATCTATAAGGACATGTTTCACTTTATGTTGCTTTATATAAAATTCTAGGTACAATGGATTATTATAGAGTGGGCCAAGGGAAGACATCGCTTTGGTTAAATGTGACTTGTTGGGATGGAGCTAGGTGTCCAACCAAAGCTTGAAATTTATCAGGGGATATGTCACTATAAATAGTGGATTGAGTTAAAAACTCATTCAAAATGTTCTTTTGGATTGTTGATGTTTGAAACAAATCTAAAATAGAGATTGTGTTGGTGTCTTCTACAATTATTCCACAATATCAAACTTCTTATCTTGGTCAATGGTGAATGGTTTATTCTGAGGTTGAATGGTTGGTTGGTAATAAGCAAAATGATAGATGGTTGTGGGCCTAGGATAGTAATCTTTGACCTCTAATTTGTGATTACACAATCAAGATTAGATGTTAGACCATTATTTCTAGTAAATATTGAGAATGGTGTGGGACCAGATAGGACAAGTCTCAGTTACTGGTGCACTTATATGTGGTCACATGGCAAGGGTGAGTTATTGGTATAAGGTCCAAAAGTGAAAGTCTCAATTTTTTGGTTCACCTATGTGTGGTCTTAGGTTAAAGAAGGATTATCCATGTAATTCAATTGAGTGGTATTGTTTATAAATGGTCTAGATTGATTAGTGCTCGGTCTAAGATTGATGGAGATGACATTAACACTACCCCCTAAAATATGACCTACAACCCTATTATAGTCATGTGCAACTACATTATAAGTTTTTTGGTTGTTATCATTCCAACCTTGGTTTTGTTCATTGTTCTGATGTTGTGGGTTCTACTATTGATTCTGTTGATTCTGCTAGTTCTACTAGTTTGGCCTTTGATATTGATATTGTTGATTTTGTCATTACACTAGATAGAGTTGTTGTTTTTTATGATGATTGTTATATTATTGTTTGGTGTTATGTTGGGGAAATGGGTTTTGATAAATCCCAAGAATTTGATTAGAGTTAGAAGCACCATTATCCAACATTATCTCCCCATTCTCCAATATATTCTCAATTAAAATCTTGATTTGCACACATCTTTGTAGATTATGCCCATTGACCTGATGATATTCATAAAATTCATTTTCATGATACTAATCAAGATAAGGAATGACTTATGAATAATTCTTTGGTATAAGCCAACTAATCATATTAGCAGTATCAAGTTTGTGAAATATAGACTCAACAAGCTCTCCCAAGTCACTAAAGACATGATGAGTAGGCATAATTCTTCTCAGAGGAGGGGTTTGTAATGTTAAAGGTTGTTTCATTTATTGCATAGGTCTCGGTTGTTATGATTGTAGCATTAGTTGAAGAGGTTGTTGGGTAGGAGTAAGATAAAAAGGTGGTGCAAATAATTTTTGCACTATTTGGACATGATGTGACTCAGTTACTCTATTACCCACAACATTCTTATTGTGGTTGAATTGCTTTGGTCTATCTTGGTTATTGGCATGTGTTAATTGTGATGCTTGCACTTGAATTGGATGTTAATTTTGGCTTCTTTCCTAATTGGTACCTTGTTTTTGATTATTTGAAGTAAGATTGATGATCCCTTTATTAATAAGGTCTCACTCAATCAACAAGCCTTTGTTGATGATCTCCTTGAAAGTGTGTACACATTGTAGTTCCAGATGATAAGCTATCTCACTATGTAAATTTTTAGTAAACATAGTGGTTAATTATTTATTTGGTAAATTATGGGTGAATTAGCTTATAAGGGCTCTCCATCACTGTAGACAACTTACAAAACTCTCATCAGCTTTTTGTTTTGCTTGTGTCAAGTCAACCAATGAAATCTCATGTTCAAGATTATAAGAAAAGTGTTACACAAACTTATCAACAATATCATCAAAATCTGTTAATGAATTCTTAGGTAACTTTAAAAACTACTCCAAGGCTTGTTCATCCAAGATCCTTGGAAATAATAACAAAAGGTATATATCGCTATATGCCACTAGTTGACATGCAACAAAGAACTTGGTTAAATGGGACTTAGGGTCACCTTTCCCTTTATATTTGTTAAATTTCAGTAGTTCATATCTTGGAGGAAATGGTGTCTATAAGTAATACATGTTGAATTGATAAGAACACACGTCATCCAACTTAAACTTTTTAGTTTGTTTCCTAGCTTGAATGGTAGCAATTGCATCCTTTATCTATTACAATTCTTGGGATAGGAAACTGGAAGGAACATTAATTTGAGGGAGAATATTAGTTTGGGTAGATGGTTGGGAGGTCACAAGTGGGACACTTTAAATAGGGTATGATGGAGATATATGTTGGGGTACATTGGTTTGGTTGGGAAATGGACCAATAATATGCATACATGAATTAAGATGTACTTGGAATTGCACATTTGGTTATGTGATATTCTAGTTTGAGTTGGCTATAAAGGTTTGAATTGGATGATTTTGTGGTTGGGATGGAGGGATATAACTATACTATGCCTGCTATGGTTGAAAAGGGATATGTTGTTGACTAATCAAACCTTGTTGAGTGAGAACTTGTGGAACAAGACCCTGTCTCTAAACTTGTGGCACATTTTGAATTGATTATTATCTAGTAGGTACTTGAGAAATATGATATCCTCTTTATTTTATATATCCTTATTGGGAAGTGAAATCATGTTAAAGATTTGGTATCTATTACTGACCAATATTTACATATAGTTGGCTAGTCATCATTTGGTTTTGGATTGGTACACTGATCTACAACTAAGGAGGTGTATTTACCACTAACTGATGAGGTGGAACATTAGTTTCCCCTCATTAAGGTGGAAATATATTTGACCTTTGTTGTGTTAATATACTAGATTGTGTTTATTTTTTTGGAATACTACTCATTCCTTGCTGAGGAGGAGTAGGATTCATCACATTCTGTTGTTGAGGTGTGATAATGGGTATTGTTTTACTACCTAATCCTATTAGTTACATGATTGATGAAGTAGTTGGTTGAGGTTGGGATGTAGAAGCTCTTACTCCCTAGTATGATGGTCCAATCATGGTATGAACTATAGGCATATATTGTTGACTATTTATTTATGTGTTCGTACCACTTTGATTTGGATTGGATGTGGCTTACACATTGTCCACTATATTTTGCTCATTATTTTGTGTAGAAGCATAAGACACTTCTTCAATAATGGGCATATGTAGTAAGCTATATACTAAAGTATTTTGCATGAATGGGTCTGAACTCTAATTATATTCACTAGTTACCTCTATCAAAACTCTTGTTGAAGGAACTAAATCAACAAGAGGTTTGTTCACCATGGTCATCTGATTGAAATTATGTGCTAGATCCAGGTAGGTTTGATATGTCACCTGTATTTGGTTAAAGTGGTCTTCCATGAGGTTTTTGCCTCTATTAGGAATATTAGGGTCTTGATATGTTGTTTAAACTAGAGCCAAAGGATTGCTAGAAGAAGCCTATTGATCATAAATTATGTTATGGGGCATTCTTACTAGGCTTGGTAAATTCTCATGAGGGAAGTATGTTGGAAACTTGGCCCCTAACTCTATGGCTCTAACCAAAATCTCATCTTTGTTCTCTAATAAATTATGATCAAACAAAAATGGATCATATGTGGAAGGCATATTAGTAGAGCATGAGTGTTGAAGAACTGGTTCATCACTTGTGGGTATGTAGCTAGGTATTGTGCAATTAGTTCTTGGGGTTATTCTGAATAAGTTGGTGTATTAACCAAATATTTAGCCAATGGATATTAGATTTGTGCCCCTAATTGACTATTATAAGAGGGATAAGGATCCATCTCATAAGCAATATTATCTATGTAGGGGTCTTGAACCATTTCTTCCTATGTAACCACATTACTAATCCCTAGATTGTACATGAGTCCACTATGAGTGTAGAAATACATGTTGAGATCCATAGTCAATGATTTGAAATAGAAACGGAAGAGATTTCTACAAACTCTAAAAGGATAATGTCTAAAAAAATGATGTTTGAACTTGGTCTATATTTTTAAAAAAGATCAAAAGGTTTATTCAAATATTTGTGATAACATAAGCTAACAGTAGGTGTCTAACGTTACACATCTTACACAAAAATATTAAGTAAATGACCCAAAAATTGAAATTCTAAATGTTAAGGTCAAAGTGTTTCAAATCAATCTAATCTAGGAAATTAAAAGTTGTTAGGTATTTTGGCCAAACTTGGCATCAAAAACTAGGCTCAAACAAGGCATGTGCTAGGACTCGTGGTCAAACGATGTCAAAAGCTAGACTTTGAAAATAAATGAAATTTTTAATCTAACAGATTTGAAACACTTCTAACAAACATTAGGAATTTGATTATTGGACATGGACTAGATCAAATAGGTATAAGGTATGAAATAAAAGGCACTTTAGAGATAGTTTATTTTCTCACAAATAATGGTATAAAACTTGGTTCTTTTGACAAATAAGCTAGACAAAAGTGAATGACGTGATTGTTCTAGACAAAGGTTCACAAAAGTATACTTAGATTGGCTTGAAAATGTAAGAATGAATTTGAAATCTATGTAAGATGGCTTATGAAACAATATCTAAAATGTTTTGGGTAGCATAACAATGCTAGACTACCCAAAATATGTGACAAAATGCTTGTTTCAAAAACTCTCTATGGCAAAGATAATTTTTTATAAATTTGATAACATAACACTACCTTTCTTGACTCAAAATGTTGTGGTGCATAGACTCAAAGTGTAAGTGTTTATCATAAAATAACTTAAGTCTATAAAGTGGTGATAATGATCATGATTCTTAAATGACCTTCAACCCAAATTGGAATTTGAACCTAAGTTCCCTCAAGTTTAGTGAAAATGGCTAACCCACTTAACACATCAACCCTATCAACTTATAAAGGTGAAATTTCAAGCTTATATTATAAATGGACTTAAACAACTTTGGCAAAGGTGTAGACTCAATTGGTTAGCATAACGGTGCCAAAGTGGATGATATGACTCCAAGTTTTGATGACCTTTGAATAAGGCAAATTTATGATTTCACATGAGCATCATAATTCTTCTTTGTTCAAAGGAAAATGAGGACCATGTGTTTTGGTTTCTATTATTTTTTACACCAATTTTTGACTCGAATCAAAACTTTTTTCTAGGAAAAAACTAACTAATTAATCACTCTAAGATCTTAAACTAACAAGGTTTCTTCATATTGTTGTAATCCATCAATATACATCATTTGAGAAGATTTTAAGTATCCATCCAAAAGTAAATGCATAATATATAGTAGGGTTTTTACACCCCCCTTCTCTTAAATGACAATACTGTGACATAGAATTTGAGGTGCACCTTACACCAAAAATACTTCCATGACAAGTGGGATTTGTCTAAGATCTAAAAGTTTTTTAATGTTCTATGGGAATCAATTTCACAACGACTTTCACGTCAAACAATGCAAAAAAAAGCATATATTTTGGGTCTGTATCACTTGGCTTATTACAAAAAGGTTCCTTTTTACAACCACTACATCTTGCTTTTCGCTCAGTGTAGTGCAATGTTCAAAGTGCCACTATGTCTCATGTGCAACTCCAATATGAATCCAAATGAAGTCAATTCTAGGAGATAAAACCCTAGGTCAAAGCTTCCCTAAAGAACTTGTGGGAGGTAATGGCATCCCCCTTGCAAGCCAAGTTTACATGAAATAAAGAAAGCATAAAATAGAAAGACTTTAGGGTCATTGTCAAAGTCAACCAATACTTTTTCAATTTTTTGGGGAGTATTTTAGATGACATTATTTCTATGTCTTGGACTAAGAAATTTGTAAATAAGGAAAGCACTTTTGATTTCAAGGGTTTCCTAAAGGGGACAAATGGAAGAGCATACACGTAACATCCTTGTATTTTGTTAAAAAAAAAGTGCTAATTGAAACAAGTAGTGAACACAAAATATTTGAAAGATGAGTTCATTTTTAAGCCCCAAATAAAAATGTGTGGTGGTGTTCTTTTGACCCCTTGGTCTTAAGTTGTAACTTTGAAAGCCTAACTTATCAAAACATTCACTTAAGCACCTAAATATTTCATTAAGCACCAAAAAAAAGATTCCTAATCCATTTTAAAAGCATTCAAATGAGGTGTGAAAGGCACTGATTTAGTTTTATTAGATGACTTTCTATGTAGATTGTGCAATAAAAATGTTTGCACTTTGTTTAGCCTTGAAGCACATTTATCAAATGAGGTAACCTTGAAGGGAAAAATCTATCAACCCAAAGGTAAAATCTCAAGAAAGCAAACACATTAGATTAGACAATGTTAGCACAAATCTAAATAAAATATTAAAAATAATAATATTAAATATATCAATACCTTTAAATAACAAATTAGAAGGTTAAAAATAAAACATAACACATAAAACCTTGCACATAAAACATAAAAACCTATAGTTACTATTTTTAACATAACTTTTAAAATATAGATCAATTTTCCATAAAATTTTGAGATATTGTCAATAACTCTAGGATTCATGTCTCTAAAAAAATTTAATTCCAAATAGTGAATATAAAAAATGTTATCAACTCTATTCTAATTATTTTTATCAAAAAAGTATAAAATAGAAAGTGACAGTCACTAAAATAGCTATAACTTATAAAATATAAAGTATTTTTTTGTAAAATTTTTAGAGAATATCAATGACATATTTATATATATGAATAAAAAAAATTAAATAAAAATATTATGTAAATAAAAATTTATGACTTATTTATTGGCCATTTTTACTCAAAACAAAAAACAACAACAAAAAAAAAGAATCAAAACTATAAAACACAAAAAAGTTTGTGGATTGCGCTCTCATGAAGATCATCCCACTGGGCATACCATTATGTGAACTAAGAATTTAAATCAAGATATATTTTAGTATCTTTTTAGTGATAAAATGAAATCAAATTAAAAAACTAACACATTGGCTCTAGTTACTAGGGAGAGCTTACCGAGGGAAAGCCATTTGAGAACACAACTAAAAATGGAAAGAAATAAGAAATATGAATAAAAAACACCAATTTCTTACCAAATACTTGATTTCTCCAAAATGCTCCTTCTTTAGCTTACTCATCTTGTGCTTCAAGAGATCTTCTTCAATAGAGTGTGGCTACTTTCATCTCCTCTTGGCACCTTTGACTTTGGCTTGGCTTGGCTTAGCTCAACAATTTAGCATTATAACACTAAGATTCAGTGATTTTTGAATGCATTTGGTCATTATAAATTTGGCATAAAAGATCTTAAAATTCAATAGGCAAGGCCTCCTATTTATAGATTTTTGGAATGGTTTGAGGATCAACCATGACCATCCATCTCAAGATTGAGATGTGTGGCCATGAATAAATCCAAATTTGAAATTCATTATACAAATATCCCCATTAATATTTGGGATAGAGTAGTATTTAATATGCATGGAGGGTCTTAATGAGGCATAGGAGACCCATAATCTTGATATTTTATGCATTTATGGCTTATGAATGTCACCCCATATGATGATGTCACTTGATGATGCAGTTAATAGAAATAAATTTCCAATAAAGATTTATTCCAAAAGTTCCATGTAAAATTAAATTAAGGCCCTAAGATGGTTTAATTAGCCTAAAACATGATTAGTTAACTTTGGTGAAAATTTTGGCTCTTGGTGCATAAATTAATCAAATTGGTCAAAATGTCTTTTTATTGGTCTAAAATTTGACTGCATTGGAATTGGAAGTCAATGTCAGATGCATTGGATCCATATTACTATTTAGGATGATTCCAACATAAAATAATAAAGGCACATGTCTCATGCAAGAG
The DNA here is from genome assembly GCA_037957365.1 of Torreya grandis. NCBI lineage: Eukaryota > Viridiplantae > Streptophyta > Pinopsida > Cupressales > Taxaceae > Torreya > Torreya grandis. The sequence goes on along the minus strand of JARHVA010002348.1, from coordinate 1,281,138 downwards.
ATTTAATAGAAAAGAGCAATCCAAAGCATCTAGGTGCAAAATTATGATTTTGACTCAAAATGATCTAATCAAATTTAGCTAACCCATAAATTACATGGCTCCATTTAATGATACTTTAGCCAAAATCAGCACTTGAATATATCAATTTCAACTCATTTAATCCATTTTAGTGTTTTTAAGCTAAATTATGCACTTTAGGTGGAAATTGGTGAAAATCCTGGTTGGAAATCATTGGTGACCAAATTTAGGTGTCTATAGTGGGGATCTTTATCGATTTCATTATTGAAATTTATTATTTCCTCATTAAGTAGTGTGGAATGATCAAGTGTATATGGAGTTGTAGGAATAGTTTCATCTGAGTCAACTAATATATCAAGGGGAGAATCTATATTTTCTCTAAAGTACGTGTGGCCATTTGTGTGATTTGTAAATATATTTTTATGATAACAAGATGGGAGGTCCTCATATGCTCCAAGAAATTGTAGGATGGATTCATCATTAGAGAATTCATCTAATGTAAACATATTAGGTGAAACTATATTATTGATTAGATCATGATAGACCAATGATAATGTAGAGTCATGATTAACTGCATTATTAGTACGTGCAATGGATGGATAAAATTTTATGTGTTTAGAAAGGGTAAGAAAATATTTATCATAATTAAGGCTAAATTGATATCCCAACCCTCACATTTGATGTTGTGTGGATGCCTCGATAGGATTGAATATTCCTTGTTCATGTTTTCTAAGTCCTTTGACCTAATCTTATTAAGATATCTGAGTCTAAAAGGTGAGGTGAATTGGTGATCTAGTTTTGGTGTTACAACAACATTTGTATTTCTCTAATTTTGTGTACAGTCTGAGGGTGCATTATGAGTAGCAGGTTATATAGGTATACTATTGAGATTAAAGTGCAGGATATAATTCTATGAAGATTCAGAAACTTGGCAATTTTTTAAAGGTTCATTATCTATTTGGCATGTGTATATGTAACCTTTGTGACTAAATTTTAGACAAACATAGAGTGTAGAAGGGATTGCATGTATATCATGAATCTAAGGCTAACGAAGTAATAAATTATAATTAAAGTCATTTGGCATGACTTGGTAAGTGGTCGGTAGAGTCTTAGGCCCTAAGGTAAGATTAAGTGTTCTTTGACCCATTACTTTTCATGGAATGTTGTCAAAACCTCTAATGTTCATATCATAATGGTCTAGATCTTGTGGTTATACGTTAAGATTCTTAAGAAATGATATGTTACAAATGTTAAGTCCTGAGCCATTGTCGACTAACACTCTTTTGACTCCTACATCATTAATTCTTAATTGAATATATAAAAGTAGATGTTGTTCAATGATGTGTTGTGGGGGTAAATTCTATTTTTCAAAAGAGATGTGATGTTTAGTCCATTGCATTGTGCTGAGGATAGATGCAACATAAGTTGGTTTAGCTAAAATAAGAATTCTAGTATTATGAAAGGTTGCTTATAACACATATTTGTAAATATCCACTCACTGAAGGAGCTTGAGAATATAAATTTTATCTAAAGGGGTGCTAGCTTGGGTGGTAAAGCTATCACCATAAGTGTAATCAACCTGCCTATCTTCATAAACTTGGGTGATAGCATGGACTGCATGATCTATTATAGGCATAAAGTTGGTAGTAGATGCAGGATAAGAGCTAGATGTACCAAGTTCAAAGGAAGTAGGGATAGATCTAACCCCTAGTGTTTGCTTGTGTCTAGTAGTGATAGGAAGATACTTAAATTTTGCCAATAAGTTATATGCATGTTGGCAGAAAGCATGAATGTGAAGTGAAATATAGGAATTTTTAGTTATTATTTGTGTAATAATATGTTTAGAAAGAACATTCCTTAGTGAGCAAGGTATAGAGAGTATGAATTTTTGCATAAAGGCATATAAACTTTGGATATGCAACATAACATTTCGAATGCATTTATCAAGATATATTTGAACAATGTTTCATATGAGGAATAGAAAGCAAACGATAGAGAACATGAATTTTTGCATAAAGGCATATAAACTTTTGACATGAAACATAACATTTTGAATGCACGTATCACAATGGAGTTGGTAATCATTTCATATGAGTAAAAGAGAATATGTAGAAAGAATTTTGAAATCTTGTGAATTTTTTGCAATGAATTTTGTAATATCGTCCCATATAATGAGGCATAAACATGAAATGCAAAGGATGAAGCTTTATAATAACATATGATAAACTTGATTATTCATCTACATGATAGGACCTATTATGGTTTCCTTATTATTTGCAAAAAATATAAGAAAATTTTGTAAATAAATGAACAATATTTTTGCAATCAATTATGGATGTAAGGTGATACCGCAAGAAGCAAAATAGGAGCTAGTACATGAAACTATGGATTGTTTAATATATATATATATATATATATATATATATATATATATATATATTAAAAATAGTATGGTAATTTTAAATAGAAAATTTGTAAAAAATTTCTTGAAAAAATTAGGAAAAATCAAAAAATATTTCTAAAATCAGCAATATATTTTTCCTAGTGTTTGGAATGTGTTGATATGCAAAAAAGGACCTAATATGTGCAAAGTAGGGTTTTAACAACATATATGATAATTTTGAAATTAATTTTTAGATTTTTTATTTTTAAATATAAGAAATATTATAAAAATATGTCAAAAAATAAAAAATAATTTACCCTAGGGTTTTTATGTGAAATTCAAAGTAAGTCAGGTTCACCAAATATTTTATTATTTTTTTAAATAATGGAGTTTTATTCCTAATTAAATAAATAGGTTTAAGTAGAGTAAATTAATAAATAATGTGAAAATAATTAGGCTACGTATTTGTGTAAATAGATTTTAATTTTACCTTTTATAAAAATAGCAATAATAGAGAAAAAATCAAACTTAGCTGGAAAATGACTGAGATGGGTGTTACAGGGTCTAGAAATTTCTATGTAGGCTTAGGAGACTATCAAAAATAGGATCTTGGATTTCATTTCTAGATTGGATAGGAGCATTCAAAGTGGAACACCTTATTATTTGGTGTTATAGTCTTTTTTCAGCATTTTTGTCTAAGTGATCTAAGTTTTTCAGGTCTATGTTACCCTGTCAGTGAAATATCGAAGCCCAGAAGTCTATGAAACTCATTGTGCATCTATTTTAATCTTCAAATATATAGGAGATCATTTTTATTTAACTTGAATGACAACTTTAGAAAGATAAATAAAAGGTTATTCTATAAAATATACACTAGATGCACTTCACACCCCATGTGTGGGCACACTACCTACATACCAATACTCTGAGGAGGGATCAAGCTAATGTAGTTCTCCCATTAAAGTGCTTGGTGAAATTATGTATGAAAATTAAACTAGATGTGAAACTGGGTGTACTTTGAATGACTAGGGACTAGTATGAGGGTTTGAATAAGCTTACAATAATGTTGGAAGACCGTATGCATAGAATAGGGAAAATTAATTAAATGTACTTGCTTGTGTTCTTGTTTCTATGTTGTAAATGAGTGCCAACCCTTATAAATGGGCTTTGAAATGCCTCTTATAGAGAAATTAATGATTTTGGGCTAAATTAATTTTCATTAGGATGACATGAATTATGATAAGGATCTAAAAATGACCATTTGAAATAACTTTATACTTGGACAATAGCACCAGAAATAGGACACCCTGGGTTTTAATGTTCCTATCCAAGTTGGGTGTTATTGTCTAGAGGGAATGAAAACTAAGGGGATGGATATGGGCCTAAAAGAGATACTTGGGTTTGTAAGGGTTAAGTTTAGAAGGTTTTGGATGATTGAGAATCAATGAAATAAAAACCTAAAAGGATCATGCAAGTAAGTAGGAGGACCTATGGATTAGGTGTCTTTAGCCATACTCAAGTAACCAAATTTTACATTTTATATGACTAAAAATTTAAATACCATCAAAGAGGAAGAGGAATTTAGATAATATGAAGCTATGGTGGTGGTAGAGGATGGTTTCTAAACCAACACATGTCTTATGTTTATTATAGATATGGATAAAAACTCCATAGAGAATTTGAGTGTCCACACTACCAAGATGAAGAAAGGAGGCAAGAAGATCACCTAAGAGTGAATTTTGTTGAAGTTAAAATAAAAGATCAAAATATTAAAGTTTAAGTAATAAATATTGAATAAAATCTCATAATTAGAAGAATAATGATTACTCCATGGAAAGAACAAGTGTAGAATAAACAAGGTGGTGATGCATTGCTATGAATAAATATTTTTCGAACAAGGTGTACTTTAGGAGGTAAGATATGCAAAGATTAGATATGGTGGTAATTTTGAAAATATGGTTTTTAAGGAAATGATAGAGAAAATAGGTTTGTAATGTGAAAATCATCCTAATCCTTATCAAATTTCATGGTTTAATAAAGGAAATGAAGTTGCAATTGATAAAAGGTGCTTAATCAAGTTTTCTATAGGTAAAACTTACAAGGATGAATTATGGTATGATATTCTACCAATGGATGCATGCCATGTGTTATTTGGAAGGTCATGATATCTTGATAAATAAGTAATTCATGATGATAAGAACTTGTATGTTGTAATATAAAAATTGGACAAATATTGGTTATATTAAATTGATGTTCCTTTTATGGAAGGAGCAAATCTAAATCACAAGCCACTTTGAGGGGCCTACCTCTTTTTAGCCAAGCTTAATTAAAATAACTCTAAGATACCCTATAACATCATATGCCCCTATACTTATACTATTTCTTACCTACCCCACTCCATATTCTAATGCATGTGGGATTATTCACTATACTATTATATCCCTCTATGTACATGACATTCCATCCCCTTTAAATATACTTCACCCTCAAAAAATGATAAGAAATAGGAAGACAAAATGAAAATTAGACCAAAAATAGGTTGAAGACCAGATGGAAGCTCTACCAAGCATTCATTTCTACTTCCACTTCTTTTGCCATTGTTGGGATGCAAGTAGTATAGCATGAGATGGAAGTACATAGAGAGCTCTATATGGCATAACCTCAATGGAAGATAGGTTAGGCATGAGGTTAAAGTCTATTACTGAGATTTGAATCATGACAATCATATGCCCAAATCTAGAATAAAGGAACACAAAATAGTTTTCCTTATAAACCAACTAAGGGTATATACCATCCCCCTTAGAATTATTTCTTGAGGGATGTGGAGCCTCGATTCCCTGCTTGGGATCATCTGAGGTCTACTTGAGTATGGTGGTTCCCTGAATGGACTCATTGGAGGAATTCTTGGTAACTATTGGTGCTTACTCTGGTGTTTTTGTCATTTGAGGAGATATTATTTGGAGACATTTCTAGTTAATGTGGTCTTCATCGAGCATGTATAACCCCACAACTTCCATCATTGTGTGAGGACTGAACATTTCAACCTCATGTCAAATTGTATCATTAATACCATTGATGAAGCAACATGGGAAGAAGGCATCAAAAAATCTTACAGTCTATATGGTGAGTGATTCAAATATTGCTTGATATTATTGGATGATCCATGTTTGATAAAGTTGAGTCAAGGTCACAATGAAATTACCTATAGATAAATAGGATTCCCCATGATAACAATCTAATGGACATTAGTTTCAATCAAAAATACATCTATTATAAGAAGACATGTATATATATATATATATATATATATATATATTTGGAAAATCTAATCGACTCATATATTGGCCAAAACATTGATTACATAGAGAGCTTTGTATGACATAACCTTAATGGAAGACAGGTCATCTAGGAGGTTAGGGTCTATCACTGGGATTTAAAGCATGATAATCATATACTCAAATCTAGAACAAGGGAACACAAAATAGTTGACTTTGTACCAGATGTTAATGATAAGAACCTATATGTTTCAATATAAAAAATTAGACAAATACTGACTATATTAAATCCATGTTCTTTTTGTGGAAGGATCAACTTTGAATCATAGGCCACTTCAATGGGGCTACCTCCTTTGAGCCAATATTAATTACAATAACTCTATGATGACCTATAACATCATATGCCCATATACTTATACTATTTCTTACATATCCCACTCCATATTCTAATGCATGTGGGATTATTCACTATACTAGTATACCCCTCTAGGTACATTACACATGATGGATAAAATAACACATATAATTTTTAGAAAAGTGGTATGAAGGTAGTTTTGTTACCTCTAAAATAAGAAGGGTATGTTTAAATCATGTTGATTGTAAAATAATTCATCAAATACAAGAAGATGATAGGTTATTATTATGCATTAATAGTGAAGAAAGAAGACGCACAAGTGGTGCAAGTACCACTAAAAACAATAGTAGTGTTGAAAGAATATAAAAATCTTGTACCTAATGAGTTACCATATGGTTTACCACCAAAGAGATATATTTAGCATCATATTTATTTGTTTCTAGTAATAGCTCTACCCAATCAAGAAACTTATAGGATGAGTCCAACAGAACATACATAATTAAATAAATAGGCTATTGAATTGGTGAGGAAGGGTGTAGTAAGGGAGAGCATGAGTTCATATGCAACATCAACATTTCTAATTCTAAAGTAAGATGGAGGGTAGAGGATGTGTGTGGATAGTAAAGAAATCAATAAAATTATAATCAAGTATGGGTTTCCCATACCTCATTTAGATGATATGATGAATGTTCTTACATAAGAAAAATATTTTACTAAGATTAATCCAAGGAGTGGATACTATCAGATTCAGATTCATGAAGGAGATGAATGGAAAATATCATTCAAGACTAGTTATGGCCTATATGAGTTTATGGTGATGTCATTTGGGTTATCTAATACACCCATCAATTTATGAGGGTGATGAACATAGCGCTATGATAATACAGTGTTAATTTTGTGATGGTTTATTTTTATTATATTTTAATATTCAGTAAGACTAAATAAGATCACTTAAAGCATTTAAGAATGGTATTAGAATTTTAAAAAAATAGAAGTTCTATGCAAATTTGAAGAAGTGCAAGTTTATGCAAAATAATTTGGTATTTTTGAGATTTATAGTTTCAATAGATGGTGTAAGAATAGATGAAGAAAGAGTAAAGGAAATTATTGAGTGGCTTATCCCAAAGAGCATCACAGAGGTAAGAAGCTTCCATGGTTTATTAACTTTTTATTAAAAAAAAAAATCATTAATAATTTTAGTAGTCTTGTTGCACCAATAACAAATTGTATGAGAGGAAAATAATTTGCATGGACAAGTGAAGTAATAAAAAGCTTTAAGATATTAAATAAGAAGATTACATAAAAGTTTGTTTTAGCATTACTAAATTTTAGCAAAGTGTTTGACGTTCATTGTGATGCTTCATTTATGGGAATTAGTGTTGTGTTAAGACAAGAAGGAAAGCCAATAGAATATTTACATGAGAAATTGAATGAGTTAAGAACATATTATTATACATATAATGTTTAATTTTATGCCATTGTACAAGCATTAATATATTGGAGTTATTACCTAGTGCCTAAAGAATTTATCCTATTTACTGATCATGAGGCTTTGAAGTATGTGAACACTCAAAAGAGTCAAATAATAAGCATGAAAAGTGGGTGTCTTTCTTGCATGGTTATACTTTTGTGTTGAGTCACAAATCAGGAAAATAGAATCAAGTAGTTGATACTTTGAGTAGAAGAGTGGTGTTGATAACTACTATGGTGAGTGAAGTAGCTAGATTCGAATTTATTAAGTATATGATACAAATCTAGATTTTGGAAAGATAGTTGAGTAATGAAAGAATCCATTAATAGGTGAGGCAAGTAATTTTTATGATGAGTATATTATGTAGGATGGTTATCTCTTCAAAGCAAAATAATTATGTATTCCAATTGGGTCTTTAAGAGATAATATTATAAGAGAATTACATAGTGACAATTTAGCTAGACATTTTGGTAAGATAAAGACAATAAATTTGGTGGAGAGGAAGTATTATTGGCCAAAGATGAAGAGATATGTGACAAGATATGTTTCAAGGTGCAAGATATATCAAGTGGCTAAATAACATGTAAAAAATACAAGGATGTACATGCCATTACTAGTTCCAAGATGACCATGGATAAATTTGAGTATGGATTTTATGTTAGGATTACCAAACACATAGAGAGGTAATGATTTAATTTTTTTGTACATAGGTTCTCTAAAATGGTTCATTTTATTGCATGTAAGAAAACTAATGATGCCACTAGAGTTATAGAACTATTTTTTAAGGATATTGTGAGATTTCATGATCTTCTAAAAACCATTAAATCAGATAAGGACACAAAATATCTAAGTCTATTTTGGATGAATTTATGGATAAATATGAGGACTAAGCTAAAATTCAGTAGTGCATACCACCCCCAAATATATGGATAGATAAAAGTTGTAAATAGGAGCTTGAAAATTTTACTGAGATGCATAGTTAGAGATAAGCCCAAGCAATGGGACTTGGCTTTACCACAAACTAAGTTTGTATATAATAGTTCATTGAACAAATCAATAGGAAAATAAGTGTTTTATATTTTTTATGGGGAAAATCTTATGAGTGTTTTATATTTGATATAGTTACCAATTGCATAACATGTTAGTGATGATGTAAAGCATTTTCAGAAAATATACAATAGTTACAAGAAGTAAGAAGAAAGTTATAGGAAAGTAATGAGAAGTATAAAGCAGCAATAGATGTCAGAATAAGGTCAAAAATATTTTAATAAATAGATTTATCAATGGTTTACTTGAGGAAAGAGAGATTTCCAAAGGGCACATATAACAAGTTTAAGTACAAGAAAATTGGACCATGCAAAATTGTGAAGAAAATCAATGACAATGCTTATGAGGTGGGTTAACCACAAAATTTTGATATCTCTCAAATATTTAATATTTTAGATTTATATGATTTCCATGGATAATATGGTGAAGTTGAAGAAGATGAAGAAGTAAATTAGCAATAACAGGTGCCAAAAAAGAAGAAAGAAAAGATGGTACAAGTTTTGGATAAGAAGATAGTAAATACAAGGCAAGGAAGTTATGACAGATATTTGGTATAGTGGGAAGGATTACAATAGGAAGACAACACTTGGATTATACAATGAGATCTAAAGAATATTGATAATAATAAATGGCAGTAGTACAATTAGAGAAACTCACATGAGCTAAATTCTTTTCAACCATAGGAGAATGATGCAGAAAAAGAGGCCAAACTTTTAAAGGCCATAACTTTTGATCTGAAGTTTTGTTTGATCCCATATTCATGCCAAAATTACTGTCTCAAAAATTTTAGTATAGATATAACCTGGCCTATTTGTCTATGGATGTTTTTAATATTTTTTGGAGGCCATATGTGACCATCTGAGGGTCTGAAATTATAGTTTAATGTTTTTTCTAGTGTTTTATATTTTTATAAAATATATAATTTTGTAACTAGACTTGAACTTCAATTGATATTCATCTGATAGGTTAATTTTAACGTTTATTTTTGGATATTTGTAAGGATATGTGTGTTTGCATGCGAAACTTGCTAAAAATAGCAGGTTAAGTTTTATTATTTTTTTAGAGTTCTAAATTTTTCATGTCAACTCCAATTCTAAGTTGATACTTATTTATGCATGATTTTTAATTATTATAATCATTCAATACAAAACATCCAAGTTATTATTTCAAAGGCTTTGTCTATTGGTATTTTCTTATCTTGATAATATTCAAGTTTATTATACCCATATACTTTTTTTAGTTATGGTAGGGAGATATAGATATATAATGGGAGCAAAAAATTTTCCTTCTACTTTTCCATGCTACTACACTTGGTGCACACTATACCTTAACATATGTTGTAGATTCTTTAGATCCTCACCCCTTTTTCTTCTAATTTTTTGATACCATTTCCACTTGGCCTTGACTATATCAATGTATGGAAAAATATCAAAAATATAAAAATATTCAAAAATTAAAATTAGGACTTGAACATGACATGCTTACTAGATTAAAAAATTTATGTATGTTACTTATCATATGTTTGGTAGATGTTATATTTTTTTCATACACACATGTATTTAACAGTATATGAATATGATGTAAGATATACAATTTATACATTGTCATAAAGATTTTGCACTTGTTGGCCAATTTTGGCCCACATACCAAGCTTCTACTTGGATAGATCAGTTGAGAAAAGTTCTTGATTGACTAAATGATCAAATGACTTGAGCAAGTGAAGAAGATGGACCAAACAGTCATCACACATCATAGAGAAATGAATAGAATAGTTTGATTATGCATTTTATAAGTATGCTTAGGAATCCTCTTAAGCCTAAAGGATCATATAGACATGATGTATTTCATGCCTAGATCATCCTCTACAACTTTTGTATATTAATAAGCTTGTTATCTCAAGATATAGGTCATTAAAGTTGAACAAGAAGTCTAGGACGGGTGCACAGACATTAAGTTTAAGCTTCATGAAATAACTATTTTAATTCAAAGTTCCCAAAGATGAATGTGGAGCTAATAAATGTCAAGATCTTAGGTGCCTGAACAAAGATCTAATAGTGCATGTTGACTAATAAGGCTAGTGGGTCCTGAAGATCTAATGAAGTGCATTTGATCATGCATCAAAGATCAACGATGAGCATCAAGTCAAAAGGCCAAAGGATCTCTAAGTTAAATGCATAAGTGAAAAGTGGTGTAATACTAGCATAAGAATCTACCTCTAATGACATGTGGATGAATCTTGAGTCAATGGGTCTAGGTATATCAATGTTGCACAGTCTATCATATAAATCAGATCTAATAATGAGCGATGGGTTAAAAGGTCATTGAATCTCAAAGACAAATGTGCAGGTGACAAGCATCTCAACCATGTTAAACTATAAAAATATTTATGGATCATGTTCATTTGAATAGAAGATATTAAATGGTGTGCATATAAGCTAAGAAAGTATATCCAATGGTGTGCAGGCAAGTTGATCAATGGTCAATATTAAAATTTGAAGACATGAGACTTTGAGTAAAGATCAAACACAATCAAGGTCAAACCAAAGCAAATATATTAAAGGTTTATGCTTTTATTATATTTTGGATGAACACCATCAAGAAAATGTAGTTATATTCAAGATGGCTATGATGAATTTCCATCACCATTAAAGCATAGTCTCAACCTCTGGTTCAAAGATTTAGAACCTACGGAGCCCATATTTTGGGGTTATAGTATTTTTTTATGAATTTGATCATTGATATTTAAATTATATATATACATATAATTATTTATAGACTTCCTTAGGTTCAAAGGAAAAAATAGGTCTTTTTAGGCCTAATATAGATCAAAGATGGGAAAATAGTTGTTGAAATGAGATCAAACAACCTACAGATCTTCATCGATATTATAGCTATAAAAAAACCAATAAAGGAGATTGGTTTTCAATATATAGTAAACCTAGGGGTAGATATGGATGGTTATGAGCAAGATTCTCATATTTGACATAGTCATATCTTTGACAAATAGGTACCTATAGCCTCTCAAAGCAGATATGGTAATGGCTCTATCAGGTCTAAAGATACAAGGATTTTTTCCTTATAAGCAAGTCAAGTGGAAGATGACACAGAGTCCAAGTGACATTAATACATAAGGATATTGAGGATTTGGTATAACTATTATCTTAATTATTTATGACTCATTCTCCATTATCCTATGCATGTTACCCATCTCTCTCATTCCCCTCTGCTATAAATATAGGCTTTTAAGCCTTGAAATCTATCCCTCTCTTGGGCATGACTAAACTCTATCAAGATTGATCTTTTTAACTATTTCCACTTAAACTTTCACCCCTTAAGGAGATGATTCATCTCTCCTCATTCAAGTATCACAATAGAAATACCTCAGGGCTGTGGGTGATCCAAATTTGAGGTGAGTCTCTAGATTAGGGCTAGTTCCCCTTTATGTACCACTTCCACACACCACAACCACACTTACACTTGTGAGGAAAAGGGTTAATAATCATAAACTAACATAGATAAGGAGGTGATGTAACAAATATATTATCTAACCACACCACTTGTAATGCACATGGAACCAAAGATAAACTTGCATATACACTTCATCAAACTAAATTTTTTTCTTTTATATCAATGTTTCAAGCATGGGGTCTTGAAGAGAGCTTAGATTAGGAGGAATAGAAAGTATGCCTTATAGAAACACTAATTAATATACTACTCACTATATCTATAATCCCCATTAGACACTTCTTGTTGACCTTCAAAAGAGATATTTCAAACTACACAAGGTGCTAGGAAGGATAACATGTCAAGGTAAGCAAAATACACTCATACAAGACCAATAACCATAGCATGCACTTCATGAATTAATGAATGAGGTAAAAATATAATTATTTATTAGTTTAAGGCAAAAATTGAGTATGGCTTTTCCATACTCAGGTGGAGAGATCCATATAAAATCCAAAAAGGCTAGTATATATAGGAATTGTGAGAGAAAAGAGAGAGTGTGAAGCTCAAGAGTCACTAAAGACACTTGTCAAGAAATAAAAAGGAGTTACAATATCATGAAATTAGACATGAGACAAGTTATATAAGTAAAACAAGGACAAATATCTCTCAAGATATTAAAACTCCTCCAAATGTGGTGTAGATGCTCTCTTGTTTGCATATAAAACTGTCCTCATGATTTAGCTTCATTAGACTACCTCATCACTAAATAGGGATAGGTTTGATGATTGATATAATGGTGAGGGGTTATTTACAAGACTCCATAGTCATTGGAGTGGTCTTTAACCATTCATATTCCCTTGGCTATCAGCAATCATCCTAAATAGTTACAAATAACTCCCTCTCATGCACCTCTCACACTTGGCACTCAAATGCTTTAAATTATTCAACTTAATCCATAAAAAAAGGAGGGATTCCACCTATCAAGATTATTTATGATATTAGGTTCATCAATCAAGCCTCAAAAGGCTTCCCAATTGAATTTTTCATCTTTCCCACTAAGTGGTCACTACTTGCTCATTATGATTGGCTAAGATGAAGAAGATAGAAGACACACTTAGGAGCCTTTATACCTCAATTAATGATCATTTAGACTTATAAAAATTCTCAATATTTCTCTTAAATTTGATTGCATCATCTAAAACTTCTCCAATCCTGTAAGACACATAAATTTGTCAAATAAAGCCCTATTATATGCCATCCGTACAGGTGTAGTATAACTCAATAACATGGGGTAGATACCTAGAGATTCCTATATATATTAAATTAATCTCCCTATCTTTCACACCCCTTTTCAATGCTCCATTTTCCCTATCTCCTCTACTGGGTCTGAGTTGGGGTTTTGTGAGGGTTTTCTAGCAGTTTTAGGTCTTAGCATTTGTTCAGAGAAATGGCACATTGAATTAATAAAATAATTCCATTCAGGGATTCTTAGATACCTTAAATAACACCCCTAAACACCTTGATTCTCCATGAAAATATTCATGGAAGTTCTAAGTATTTCAATTTGGCCACTCGGGTTTTTTCCATGTATTCTATAGGGTTTGGGTGCTTTCAAACCAAGAATGGATTCTTGGTAAACTTGTCTAAAAATTTAAGGTTCAAACATATTTTTTAGATGACAAGAAACATTTCACACATGATCTCAAAATCCATTCATCCCTAAAAGTGATAGGACTACTTCTAGGCATTAGGCCTTATATTAGGTCTAGCAGGTTTTACCAACAAACTTTGTCGCTCAAACCCTTTTCTATCCATCCATACCTCTAAGATAGCTTAAAAAATTTATTTATACCTCCATGAACATGTTACAAATAATTTTAATGCTTTCCAAAGGCTATAATTGGAAATGACCCCCTATTTGAACATTAGGCTTGCAACTTGCCTAACTACGTTGTCTATAACTCTTGTAGCTTGGACTAACCTGTTTGATTTCAATTAGTATAGGTTGATTTTATATGTTGGTATAGATTTCATAAAAATCTTCAAACATTCCTTGAATTTTTCCATGGATTTTGGTCAATTGTCCTTGCTTTTATTCCAAAGTTGTAGGTTCTGTGCAAGGAGAAAGTGCCCTCTATTTAAGACAAAATAGAGGGCACTTCCCTTATTTGCTCAGCAAAAACAAGTAGTGTATGGGCTTACCCAACTCCCAAAGATTCTTTGTACAAATTTTTAACCCTTTAACATGCCTCTTACTCTTTCAACTCCCAAAAACCAAAATAGACTTTCTAGAAAAGGGATTGTGCAGGGTTTAAGATTATAGATCATGTCTCTATTTGTTTGAGCCTTTTCCATGATTGATGAACCAATGTGAGAGTTAAATTATTTATTCTTAGTCTTTATTATATTATAATAATCTTTAATATCACCTTAAAATCCCTTAATACCTCCTTCAATGTATGAACTCTCAAGACTGTTAATACAAGACCCTGACTGTGTTTTCTGATTGTAGGTGTAAAACAACAGTTTTGTTCATTATATCATGATGTTCACCAACTCATTGAAACAATATTTGAGGTTACCATATTTTTTTAATTTTCACTTACCCCCTTATTTCATTAGAACTCAAAACTATGGCCTTTTTCCTTGATTGGGACACTTCCTCCTAAGACCCTATTGTAGGTTTTTTTAACTTGTTGGGCCTTTCAACACCTTAAATGAACTCCCCTTTAGGTCTCATATCATATGTTTATAGTGTCACTCAATTTATATCCAATTTAGATAACTAACACTATAAAATCTCATTGTATAAGTCACTATCTACTTTGTCTTAGTTGACTGAGATATTTTGCCCCGTAAGATCTTCCTTGTAGTTCACCATGAACTCATTTGGATCATGTGTTAGATATAGGTAATATTCACTTTAGGCTTGGTGGTCAACTAGTATTTGCCTTCACCTTAAACTTACCTTGAGTGAGCTATAATATCATCAAGACTCACCTCTTATATCACTATCTGCTCTCAGTCATAGGTTCACATTTGGGCCACTTGTACGGATTGTAAGCAAGCTTGGGGAGTGAAAACACAAAGTACCATTCTTTCATGGTGATCTTTTATACCATGGATGACATTTCACCCTTTAATCAACCTAGTCATGGGATTTTATCTCATCTTCTTCTTTAGGGTGTTAAAAACCCATTTTTCTCCTCAGGCCTGTAGATTCTATTGAGGCATTTCAGTATGTTTTAGGGTATGTTTGAGGCCTTAAATAATGTGCTTTCCTTCATTATCTAACCTTTAAACTTGGCAAGGGTTTTGTGAATTGTAGAGACTATGAGATTAAGCCATCATAATTCATCATAGGCTCTTGTACCCTCATTATGAAATCTCCATAGAACCTTGAGGAACACTATTTTTGCAAAACTGGGAAAGTAGGCCTAAACTCAGTCCCCTTTGTGTTTTGGAAATCTCTTTGCTTCAAACTATAAACATGTCACTCCAAATGGGTTTATCATGGTCCTTTCATCATGATAATCCATTAAGAATGGTTTCAATACATTTTTCACCCTCCATATATGGATTTAGGCTCTTTGTTTTCTTAATTCAAGGAAAAGTTCCCAAACTTAGATTTCTTCCTTAGAATGGTTCCTCAACACTTAGTGGGCTGCCAAAGGAATCAATTAAGTTCATCAAGATATAAACTTAATTCATAACTCATGTAATCTATTAATTTTCACCCATACCTCCATACAAATCTCTATAGCTATATCTGAGATAATTGTAGGTGTGAATTAATTAATTTACAAGAAAAAATAAGCCTAGAAGAGGTTTCTTGAATTATTGAGATCTTAAAAACTAATAAAATAGTGGAAAACTTATGGAGAGGTCCTAAGAAACACATGAAAAAACCAAAATTGTCAAATCAAAGAAAAATATTCTAAAACAAGCTCAAATAGGGACCCCTCATGGATGCAAGAGCATAAAAAGCTGCCTAGCTTCTTAAGAATGGTTCATAAAGGAGGATCCATAAAAATAAAACTTCTTGCCATGTATTTTAATTATACAAAGACCCCTCTTAAATTCCAAGAGCACTCCCTCCAACTCCATCTGTATGGATTGTACCAAGCATTTGAAGTTGACCCTTTTTGGCTTGTGAAGGCAAGAAAGAAAGAGAAGAAGTAAAATTTGATCTTTATGAACTTTATTCTACAAAAAAATCATATTTAATACCTTAGGGATCTCAATAGACAGTTTACTCATGTTTTCACCTAAAGGTGAGCTCACCAAATCCATACAAGTGCCATTAAGAGCCTACCTTTTAGGATATTCTCCTATTTTTGTGCATGAAACTTCTTATTTTTCTTCCTATAATCAATTACTAACATTTTATAAATTCATCCATGTTATAATTATATTTTTTGATAGATTACTTCCTTGGAAAAGTCTGTACAAGTCATTTAATGAGCCCAAAATGTGAACAAAAGGCACTTTTGGTATATGAAACATGGAAAATATGTTAATACATGACTTAGGAACACTTTATAACATTAATATGACCTTATTTAAACATTTATAAATTAATTTTATCCTTTGACCATGTTTGACCATAGTTGACTAGAGTTGACTTGAGTTGACTAAACAAGTACGAGGAAGCTAGGCTTATACCAAGGTTAGAACAAGGATAGGTGAGATGTTTAGACATACATGAGACCCTATAAGGACATATGGAAACCTTTGAAATTTTTTAATATGTATGGGTTGACCTAAATTGACTAGAAGTCAAATTTGGTCAATAGTAACCTCTTGAGATAAATAAATGAATATTTTAGATTTCATTATTTTGGTAAAGTGTGTTAGTGTCAGTTTGATTTGCATGTGGTAGAAATATCTCCCTTGTCAAATATTTATCTCACCTAGCTACTAATTTATCTTATTTTATAGGTCATGTTTAGTGTTTAATGGCATTTTATTGAAGCTAGCATGTGGATACATTGACTGGTTAGTGCCTTGAATTAGGCCTTTCCATCACTTCCCTCAAGTTTAGATCACTTGGTGAACCTCTGCATGAAATATTGATGCATAACAGACATTTGGAGTTGTAGATTTAGTCTTTTGCTTGTCTTGTTATTTTTTTTATAATTTCAAATAAGAGTGGATGAACAATCAATTTAGGTGCATCACCACCATTATCTTAGATTTCTCTTTTAGTTATTTTTCTCTCCCTTTTTACCCCAATAATTAGTAGGATTTAATGGAAATGATCTAAGTGATATATTCGAGGAGCTAGATTCATTAAAAATCTTATAGGTTTGACCCAAGATTAGGTAACCCATAGCTTAGACTCATTCCCATGTACCATATTTGAGTAGAGGACCTGAACAATCCTTTGCTCAGCTAGGGTGCAATCTAGGTCTATGACAATTCTAGCATGCCCAGTGGGACAAGATCCAAAAGAATGGAAAGATTATTGGTGTGTCTTTCTTTTGATCAACTTTTGGAAGCAAGCAATATATCATTAATGATGATTATGAATCAAAGCTTCTGGTTGTAAGCAACCTAGATATGTCTCATTAAATATTTAAATCAGATCTTGCATCTCATTTAATGTATGAGGTTGATATGAAACGCTATGGTGGATACCCCTATTATTCACCTCCTTATCATTAGTTCTAACATGATCTATATAGTCCTAATCAGCCTTACTAAGAGTTCTATCAAAGTTATGATGAGCCTTATCAAGTTTCTCATTATCCTTATTATCAAGAGCATGGCTCTTATCTTCCTCATGACCCATATCAACCCTACCATGATATCTATCATCCTTATGGTGAGCATCACAAACCATATATAGATCCTTACTAATAGTATGGTGACCCATACCAATCTTATAACAGCCCTCATGAATCTTGTTATCCTCTTGATTAGCCCATTCAAATCCCAAATCAATCCATCTCAAGCTTCAAGAAAACTCTATTTGGCTATGACAAAGAGATAATAAGTATAGATGATAGGAAGAGATATAGAGAGAATATTTCCAATCATGAAATTCAAATCATAAGAGCTAATTTGTATCAGGATAAAGAGGTATGCTCATCTTTCATAAGGCAAGGCCACTCAAATTCCAGTGTTGATATTCTAGACATAAGTGGTCTAATAATAAATATTGAAGAGAGGCTGGTGGTTTATGAGAGCAAGGTCATCATCATCAATAGTATATTCCTGTAGAGCTACCCTTTTTACTTCATGTGTTAAACCAATGTTTACCATAGCCCTTAAGAGTCCATTTAGACCTCACCTAACTTTCCTTCCTGGAAGTCTACCCAAGAGAGGCCTCAAAAGGGTGAACAAGTATGTGTTAAGGAGACTAATCTCCATGTTTCTCAGTAGATCATACGGGAGAATTCATCTTTAATTTTATAGGGAGACATCTCTAACCAATTAGTCTATGATTTTGAGGCTAATTTAGCCAAGAAAATTGAGTTTTCAAATCAACATATCGAGCATTTAATAGCAGTTACAAAGGTAACACAACAAAAAAAATCTTCTTTCCCACCCATAGTAATAACAAGTATAGAAGCAGAGGTTTCTAAACTGAAGGTTATGACTTGGAACCAAATTTTAAAATCAAGAAAGAAAGAAGAACAATTAGGCATAAACCAAGATGTTAAAGTCAAGAGCATGCAGGAGATCATGCAGCCTCCACTCCTTTCTTCTCAAAAGTCCAAAGCCTTTCCTTTATAAAAAGCAATTCAAAAAGCAAAGCAATAGAGAGAGGAGGTGAAGGTGATCCAGGAAGAGTAGCCTCATGAAAAAAATTAGGAATCTATGGTAACTTCTTTTGACTTTTCTCATCTTACTAAATATTTTTAAGGGTCTATTGTGCCACTCTTTGAGAAAGAGTCTCTCCTTTGTGAGGCAAATCAATAAGATGCAACTAAGGAAATAGAAAATAAAGGTGACTTGAGTGAATAGGAAGAATAAATCATGATTGGGCCACCTCTTGGTAAGGACAAACATGTTTTAGTCTTCCTTAGTGATGCAAAGATGTAACAAGTGTAAGAGAAAGCTGAGGTAGAGGCTGAAAATCAAGTGCAAGAACAAATGCATGAAGAGGAGGTTGTTGATGTTCAAGAGGAAGACACTTCATTTATACAAGTTGAAGGTCTTTCCCATGATTTATTTGATGACTCAAGATCTTCCATTCATCATGAAGGATAAGAGCTTACATAATAAGTATAACACAAGTGCCAATTAGCTAATGAAGATGAAGAATAAGCTAAAATTGAGAGCATGCTCAGTCATCAACTTGATGTGGAAGATGGAGCAGTGTTGATTGACCAATCTAAGATATCAAAAGAAGACTTGTAGCCTCATGATTGTGGTCAAGGAATTGATATGCTTACTTTTGACATTTAGTTTGAGGAAGCTCTAATTGAACTATAGCTTCATGAGAATAAATCTTTTGATTTGTTTGATGTCTTTCATTCAGGTTATTCTTTACTTGAATGTGGTCCATTACAAGATAAGAGGAGTGATATCATCAAGTAAGAGGCAATTATTCTCTTAGTATATGGCATGTTTGAACTTTTCAAACATGGTTATCAACTTTTCTCTTCAAATTCAAACATCTTTCTACTTTTAGAAGCTAAGATGAGCTCAAATGGCCTCAAGAAGTCACAAGATCATATCCATCTCTCTTAGAGGTCAACCTTGTAGATATGTCAAAGAAGATACATCAAGCTTCCCAATATGATCATAGTCAACAACTCATAAATGAATAATAATTTAAGGTTTTCTTGTAAAATCCTAAAACTTAGGAGGATTATGATTAGGTCTTGGACTCACGTCTACAATTCATGAACCTAAAATTGGAAGTATAAGAACTAGTTGCTTCCCCAAGAAGACATGAACATGAAAATGCTCTTAGCTGTAGAAGAGAGTTATCAAGAAAAATCAAGCATGCTTCAAAGTTCCAAGGTGCATCAAATAGATTTATATTTGATCTTGGAAGGAAACATCTTATTGCAGGTTAATTATTCTAGGTTTTTTGTGTTTCAATAAGTGATTAGCATAAGTAGTAGTCTACTTCCCTTTTATCTTGTTTTCCTTATTTCCTTATGTTAGTGGTCCATGATTTATTTAGGTTAGTTTCCCTTTTGTTTAGTGTTTCCCTTCAATAAGTACCTTGGGCACTTTATTTTTTTTTGTTCCTTTTGGTCCTTGTTTGTTTCAAGAGGAATTATCCAAGGGTTGGTATCCATTTTTAACTTTAGATCAATATGATGAACCAGAGTAGAGACTCCATGCCCAATGGACTACATAACGTAACTAGTATGGGTTCTCAAGCATAATAAGCATGCTTCCCTATGAATCATCAAATATGTTGGCCAATTTTTTCCCACATACCAAGCTTATACTTGGATAGATCAACTGAGCAGAGTTATTGATTAACAAAATGATCAAATGACTTGAGCAAGTGAAGAAGATGGACTAGACCATCATCGCACATCACAGATAAATAAACAGACTATTTTTTTTGTGTATTTTATAATTATGATTAGGAATCCTATCAAGACTAAAGGGTCACATGGACATGATGTATTTCATGCCTTGATCATCCTCTACAAATTTCATATCTTGATAACCTTCCTATCTCAAGATATAAGTCTTTAAAGTTAAATAAGCAGTCTGGGATGAGCACACAGACATCAAGTTTAAGCTTCATAAAATATATGTTTGAATTCAAAGTTCCTAAGGATGAACATGGAGATGAAAAATGTTAAGATATTGGGTTCCTAAATGAATATCTAATGGCACACATCAAATGATAAGGCCAGTGAGTCCTAAAGATCTAACGGAGTGTATTTGATCATGCATCGAAGAACAATGGTGAGCATCAAGTCAAAAGGTCAAAGGATATCTCGGGTGAATTCATAAGTGACAAGTGACATAATATTGTGAGTATAATCTAAATCCAATGACATGTGGATGAATATTAAGTTAGTGGGTCTAGGTAGATCAATGGTGCATAATCTATTATACAAAGCAGATCTAACAATGAATGATGGGTCAAAAGGTTAGCTAATATCGAAGATAAATGAGTGGGTGAAAAGTGTATCAACCATGATAAATTGGTAAAATATTTATGGCTCACATCAATTCATACATAAAATAATCAATATTGGATGTGCAAGTTGAGAAATTAGATCCAACAGTGCACAAGTAAGTTAATCAATGGTCAATATTAAAATTTGAACACATGAGACTTTGAGTAGAGGTCAAACATGATCGAGGTCAAACTAGAGAAAATATATCAGAGGGTTATGCCACCATTAGAATTCATTTAATCACTATCAAATTGATGTAGTCATAGTAAGGATGGTTATGATGAAGTTCCATTGCCATTAAATAAGATTCTCGACCTCTAGTTCAAAGATTTAGAACTTACAGAGCCCATTTTTTGGGGTTGCAGTATTTTTTCATAACTATGATCATTGATCTTTAAATAAGATCTATGAATATAATGAGTTATTAACTTCCTTAGGGTTCAAAGTCAAAAATAAGTATTTATAGGCCTAATAGAGATCAAATATGGGTAACTAGATGTTGAAATGAGATCAACCTATGGATCTTAATCAATATTATAGCTATAGGAAAAATAATAAAGGAGATTGGTTTTCAATCTATAGTAAACCTATGATTATGTTTAAAATAGGGGAAGATATGGATGGTTATGAATAAGTGTCTCATATTTAACATAGCCAGATCCTTGACAAATAGGTAACTATAGCCACTCAAAGTAAATATGCTCATGACTCTAGTAGGTCCAAAGATACGAGGATTTTATCTTCATAAGCAAGTCAAGTGGAAGATGGCACAAATTCCTAAAGAAATTAATGCATGAAGAGCTCAAGGAATTGGTATAACTATTATCTTAATCATTTATGATTCCTTCTCCATTCTCCTACTCATGTTCCCCATCTCTCTCATTCCCCTCTACTATAAATACAAGATTCTAAGCCTTGAAATATATCTCTCTCTTGGGCATGACTAGACTCTACCAAGATTGATCTTTATAACCTTTTGAAATAAATAGATGATTTTTTTAGATTTCATTATTCTGGTATAGTGTGTTAATGTCAGTTAGATTTGCATATATGATAGAAATCTCTCCCTTGTCAAGTCTTGATCTCACCTAGTTACTAAGTTATCTTTTTATTCAGGTCATGTTTAGTATTTAATGTTAGTTGATTGAAGCTATCATGTGGATACGTTACTAGTTAGTGCCTTGAATTATGCCTTTTCATTGCTTCCCTCATATTTTGATCACTTGGTGAATCTTTGTATGAAATATTGGTCATAACAGATATTTGGAGTTGTAGATTCAATCTTTTGCTTGTCTCATTAGTGTTTTTAAAAGCTCAAGTAAGAGTAGATGAATAATCAATTTCATTACATCACCACCATTAGCTTAGATTTCCCTTTCAGTTATATTTCTCTCCCTTTTCACCCTAGCAATTACTAGGTTTTAGTGGAAATGAGCTAAGTGATACATCAAAAGAGCTAGCCTTGTTAAAAATCCTAGAGGTCTGACCCAAGATTAGGTAACCCACAGCCTAAGGTTATTCTCATGTTGGAATATATTTGAATAGAGGACCCAAACAATCCTTTGCTCAGCTAGGGTGCAATCTAGGTCTACAATAAGAATTTTATCTACCCTTTTTTCCATTCCAATTTTAAGAGGATCTTATTATACAAGTTCCACTATCATGGTTTATACCTTTATATGACCTCTCTACCATGTTGAGCTATCTAGATTGTTTACACATGTGTTTTTAATTAATTATATCTTATGTGGTGCTACATGGATATGTTATTATACTATGATGTGACATTGATACATATAGATGATGTAGATTATTCCTTACTTATGAACTATGATTCATTAATGTTTTTACTTTTTTGCATGATCGACTAGTTTGTGCTTGTATATGGTATGTTTCTCATTGGCCTTATTTATGACATATTTATGTCTATTGTGTGTGACCCTTAGAATTATTTTATGTGATATATTTATGTCCTTTATTTGTGACATGTATATATCCCTTACATATGGCCTTTGGCATTATTTTTTGCAACATATTTATGTGCCTTATATGTGACCCTTGGCCTTATGTTTGATACTAACTCTTGAGCTTGTTGAGCTTGTTTCACTTCTTGAGTTTATTGCACTTATTGACCTTATTGAGATTGAGTGGTGCCATGATCTATATCATATAATTTTATTAAAGTCTTGTTTAGTTATCTTTCATTGATGGTTACTAATACGTGATTCATTGATACATCTATCTAGACATGACACTTATATGTATTGCATAATTTATAACATACATTATTTGATAGGCATATACATTGATATGATGACATAATATCCACATGTTAACATGATTATAATGATATACTTTTACATGACATGATATAATTATTTTTAAAAAACTAAGTAACCTACAGAACACATCCCTCATATTAAAATGTGGACATTATAATGGGATTGCCATAAAGACATTGTTGAGTATTATCACTGATGTCAAATATGAATCTTGTGAAGGTTGATGACAAGATGTGTGAAAGAGTATTTGAAGACAAGTCATTGATGTCACCATGGAAGAGTGATCTTGTGAAGGAACATCTTGTGAAGGTGCACCTTGCATGAGTTTGATGTTAGAGGTGATCAAGTGTTTATTAGTAGTGTCATTCTTGAAAGAGAGAGTGTTGTCATTAGATAAAGATAAATAGAACATTTGAAGAGAAATATAAATATAGAATTTTAAGACAAGTTCATATAAATCATGTAAGGTATAGGTATAGGATAGATTGATATCATGGTCAACATGGAAGGTACAAGTCATTGATGACAAGTACATAAGAAGCATATTCAAGACATGAAGAGCTATGAGTATGATGAAAATAATAAGCACAAGCATGTGAAGATGGTTTTTCACTAGTTTTGCATGTGATCAAGGTATATAATCATCCATTAGAGTCTCAAGGTGAGCCTATAAGGGTAGGACCTCCAATCTAAGTATGCACCTAGACCCTACCTGGCCTAATGAGGTATGAAAATAAAATATCAAGGCAAGTATGAATATGAGAGCATGGATATAGGTGAGATAAGTTGTCTTAGGAATGTTCACAAATTTTGAGGTCATGGTTTGAATTAAATTTTATGAATCAGTGTTTTAGGCCTTCTTGAGTTCACAAAATAAGGTTTCAAGATCTGAAAAACACTTTTAGATGTTTGTTGGCATGTGTAACATATATATGGGAGTATAAGATATTAAGTAGAGATGGTGAAGGGTCCAATCTAAGATAACCAGGAATTAGTTTTGGATTCAAGTGGTAGTTCTTTATGAACAGTCATCAATACCAAAACCTATGTTAAACCTCCTTAAAACCCTAATAAGGACCCAATGTGAAATATCTTGCTAAAATCATCTGAATATAGATTAAAATGAATATATAATATATTGGATCATGTAATAAACTCTCCCAAGTACCTCCAAGTGATGGTGGTTAGTCAGATGAGAGAGAAAATACATAGATACAAGCTTATCTATCAAGAAGTTAGTGTATCTCTCAAAATCTGTATTGGTCAAGAAGAGGAAATAGATGGAATAATAATATAGATACTCATAATAAATTCCCATGATTTTTTATAGATATTTTTCACCCTTCAAGTTTTCTAAATTGATCATCCAAGTAAGTCAGTCGCAGACAGACCCAATGGTGCAGATAATGCAACACCCAGACAGAGATGAGAAGATGGATTTGAGGGTATGATTATGTCATATTGATAAAAAAAAGTACATAAATATTTTATTTGTGAATTTTAATACATTATCATGCATTTAAAAATCTTTGTATGTCATCTTATGTAGTGAAAATGTTGTTCACAAATTGACCTATCTAGTCCATATAAGACTGTGAAATATGAGGTCAAGAAATTGGTCTGCAAGACCAATATTTGCCATTAGACCATATGAGTTTTCCATTTGATAATGTTATAAGTATCTCATATAACTATGTGTATGCATTAGGAATAATGGTAAGTGTTTACATAGGTGTTTGAAGTCTAATTTTTCATGATTGGTTTTTGAGGTAAGTTGGCACTTTTGAGTAAGCGAGTTGCAGAGATGTTCTTGAGATCTTATTGCCTGAGTAAATGTGTTCCAAACATTTTAATATGATATTTATTTCATGTAGTATCTATCTACATATTTATTTTATAATTATTGAGTAGCATAAGGGTATTTAAGCTTCATTTTTTAAGACATATTTTTGAGGTACACGGGTCTATTAGGGCAGTTTTGTCCTAAAGAAGCTTTCATGGTTTGAACAAAGGATACAATTCTAAAAAATCATGGAGGATGATAAAATATTTCATTTTATTAGTGGTTTAATGTATTTTTACTATTTTATAAGGCCATATGGGCACAATAATATCAATTTTTGGCATTAAGAGAGCAGACTTAATGCAATTAGATCTCCTTGAGATATAAAGGATGAGCAAGACCAATAGTGGTCTTTAAGTCAGATTGTTATATGTTATTAAAGATTACCTTATGTTCATATAGTTATTATAAACATGCTTTATATGCCCTGGTTACATGACATGAAGGTGATCAATCATGAGAGAGAGATCAGACAGTTTTTGAGTGTACACGGGCCTATTATGACAATGAACTACAAGGAGTGTTTTCATGAAGTGGTTGGATTTAAAATATCTTGTAGAGATTAAATGTTGTTATATGGGGTATATTTGAAATTATATTTCCATATATGAAGGTAAAAGGTGTTCAAAGAAGATCAAGTATACATCTTACTAGACAAACCTAATACAATTAGATCTCCATGAGTCCTAATGGAAAAATAAGACCAAATTAGTTGTGGTAGACCAAAAGAGGATAAAATTATAATTGAATCACATTAATAATATATCCTAAATCCTATTATATGTCCAACCTAATATTTTTAATGTGTATGGCTGACCAAGTTGTGTGTGATCATGACTAGTATGTATATAAGGCAGTTTAGTCCTATTTGAGTATACATGCAATGAGTGAAAAAGATAATGCATGGTTGAGAAGGTATTTAAATTAGTTGAAAACATTAATAGGAGATTATATAATTATACATGAGAAATTTAAAGGTTGTATACATATAAAAATCATACATACATGACCTAATCAGATTTGATAAAGATTATACAAGAAAAAGAGAGTGAGCCTTGAGATTGAAGAGAAGAGTAGAGGTGTGGTCATTATTTTTCATCATTTATTGATTGAGAAATAATAATTTCATAAGGTAATCAATATCCATAGGTGGATGAGTTCGTGTTGAGTCACTTAGGAAGTTGGTGCTTCCTTACAAGTGGGTGCTTGCTAAAGCCTAATCAAGTGGGTGCTTGAAAGTTTAAGGGTTGGTGCCCAAAGTTAAGTTGGTGCTCAATAGAATTTGATCTTGTGAAAACATTTATATTACTTTAGTATAATTATAGAGTTCATAGTGGTTTTTCTTCCCCTTGAAGGCTTCCCACTCACATATTGTGTTATGCTCTTATTTCATTCTCATGTGAATGGTTACTTATGCATTACTAGATCACTATGTTGTTTTGATGATCTACGAAAGCTAATGTACATTTGTAAAAGTTTATAATGTCATTGATTCACCCCCCTCCCTCTTAGTGAATTATTCTTTGAATAATTGGTATCAGAACCCGGTCCTTTGAATCAATCCTAATAGCTTAAAGGATATCTTAAAACCACAATCATGTCTAGTCATTAAGCTCAAGAAGGTTTCTCAACCAATAAAGCCCCTCTCTTTATTGGGACTAACTATGCATTTTTTAGTATCATAATAAATACCTATCTAATGTCTTTAAGATATGACATATGGAAACCTATTTTTGATGGATTCACTCCACCTTCCACACCACCAACTGACGTAGCAAGCAAGAAGGCAAGTGGGAACAACTCTAAGGCAATGAATGCCATCTTGCGTGGTTTTTTAGAGGCATAAAGTGTTAAGGTCATGCATTATGATATAGCTAAATTTATTTGGGAAAATTTTTAGACCATCTATGAATAAAACATTTAAGTTGGAAAAGTTGCATACCCACTGGAGGTAGTTTGAAAGCCTAAGAATGAAGGAGGATGAAAACATCACATATTATTTGTTAAGAGTAGATGAAGTGGTAAATGACATCAGAGGTCTAAGAGAGAAGTTGGAAGAATCAACAATAGTACAAAATATATTAAGATCCCTAAAATCTAAGTTTGATTCAAAAGTGTCTACTATGGAGGAGATCAAAGATCTTAACATACTACAGATGGATAAGCTTCATGGAATCTTGACTACCTATGAAATGAGAACAAGTGATGGAAGACCTTCCAAGAAAGAATTTGCATTCAAATATGAGAAAACGTCACAAGGTAAAGAGGACAAGGATGATGTTGACACATATATTTTTGATGATAAGATAGAATCCATGTTTATCAAAAACCTAAGGAAAGGATCAAATAAGTATAAAGGCAAGTTTCCATTTAATTTTTTTAACTATGGTAAGATTTGTCATTTTACATCTAAATGTCCTAACAAGGATAACAATGAGCATGATGGAGAGCATGATAAACATCATGGTGATGATAAGAAGGTCTATAAGCCTGATAAGAGAAAAAAGGGTTTCAATAAGTATGAAGGTAAGAAAGGGTTATTTAAGAACAAGATAAGTTTCTATAACAAAGAATACATTAGCTCCTCTACTATAAGTGACACAAGTACATCTAATAGTGATGATGATAGTAATGATCATGATAGCAATGAAACCTTATTTATGGATATCGAAATAGACAATGAAAGTTTTTCAAAAGGGAAAATTATTTTGGAAGATGAAGAATAAGATGAAGTGAACCTTGAGGTGGAATTGGTGAGTGCTCTAGAGAAGTTAAAGTTTCAAAGAAGGAAGAATAAAAAATAGAGGTCACTGGTCAAGGGTTATGAGGAATAAATCAATCTCTTTGAAGAGAGACTAAGTAATAACACTAATAAACATGAACAGATCATTAACTAATTGGAAACTCAAGTTGAGATTTTCACTACAAATATTAATACCAAGGAGGAAGAACGCATCAAGCTCAGAACATAAATGGAGTCCTTGAAGGTAGAATTAGATCAGGTAACAATCAAGTTGAATACACATAAGAAATTTGAAAAGAGCACTAAAATCCTAGATGATATTTTTAATAGTCAGATGTCTTCACATGATAAGTTAGGTCTTGGATTTAAATAAGACCAAAAGGAAGACAAGGAGAGTCAGATCTTAAAGGACAATGGACTACCAGGAAGTGATGGTACTGGTAGATTGAAGACCTATGTAGAAGCCCTTAAATCTGAGACTCAAATTAGTAGTCAATAAGTCAAGAAGAATGTAACTCCTTAATGAGACAATAAAGGTAAGGGTGCATCATTCAATAATCATCAAAATACAATCAATCAAACAAGGTATGTGAATTCTTTCAATGGTTACTATTTTTCATACAATCGATATGGACATAGAGTTGTGGATTATAGACTTCATGCTAGAATCAATTCTCCATGGAGGAATAGGATGAATGATCACTTCAAAAATAGAAGAAGAATTATGTGATATAATTGAAATTAGAGAGGACATATTACAAGGGATTTCAAGATGAGGCATATAAGGAAGATCAGGCAAGACAAAAAGGTATACAGTCATGTCACTAATAAGTGGGTCAAGAAGTTAGACCCTAGGGACAAGGTGAAGGATCAGAAGACTAAGAAAAATAAGTATGTGTTAAATGAGATCAAGAAGCAGAGATGTTTCATGAGCAAGATGGATATAATCTTATCAAAGAATCTAGTCATGCAATCAAGGACTAAGAACATTCCCATCAAATATCAGTTCCTAAGAGAACAAACATCATTTGAGCATCTAAGATAGGAATTGGGAGTAGTTCCTACCCATACTAGCCATTGAGCAAGTCAAGGGAAATGGGAGTTAATCAAGATGTTCATTATCTCTAAGAATAGGTGATGAAGGATAAAAAAAATTGTGAAGTCATGACAAGCATATATGCAAAGTGAGAGGAATGTTAAGGGGATCATGAAGCATGAGGATGCATTGTCTACAATGTCATTATTGATCAAATAGGCCCAAGGAGGGCATAACACAAGAAGTAGAAGTGAGAAGCCTAAAAGTGCATCTACAGTCTTGTCATAGGTAGAATGAGAGAAAAGGCATACTTGTGATGTGGGTAGTGTTACTAGTGTTATATAATAACAAGGTTCTTATATACATGTTGAGAATGCTTTGTGAGTCCTGATGACTTGTATGATGAGCATAAGTTGTGAAGACAAAGGGGAGCTAATCAAGTAGTTCATTAGCTTCAAGAGCAGGGGAGTAGTTCAGAGACATGAAGATATATTGAATAATGTGGCCAAGGCTAGGATCATGGTGGATGTTTGTGGAGCCTAAGCAGGGAAATGAAAATGGATATTATCCATCTCTATGGCATCAAGGTGCATGAAGGACGGTGAGTGGTCTTGTATATCTATGTTTATTTGAAGGACTATGTCAAATAAGAACATATGTGTGTCCTAGTAAGTGATAAAGGGTTTGATCTAAAAATATATGTCAATCATGTAAAGGAAAATTTGAAGGAATTATGCATGGAGATAGGGGTCATGTTTATATGATGCTTCATAGACTCATAATTCTGTGTGGTATCATAAACAGCAAAGGGGGAGAAAGTTGTAAGAGGTGTGACTCAAGAATTTATAGATACCTCTTTGTTATTAATTTAAAGGGGTAAAAATCTCATAAAGTAGGAGAATAAGGCTATTTTAGTTTGAAAAGAGCTAGTTCTGGGAGAAATATTAGAATGAGAGAAATACCCTGTATAGATAAATTTTTGAGAATGGTTTGCCATCAATGACAAAGGGGGAGATTGTTGAGTATTATTATTGATGTCAAAGGTGAAACTTGTTAAGGTTGATGATAATGTGAATGAAAGAGTATTTGAATACAAGTCATTGATGTCAGCATGGAAGAGTGATCTTGTGAAGGAACATCTTGTGAAGGTGCATCTTGCATGAGGTTGATGTCAGAGGTGATCAAGTGCATATTAGTAGTGACATTCTTGAAAGAGAGAGTGTTATCATAAGAAAAATAGAAATAGATAATTTGAAGAGAAAGATAAATATATCATTTGAATACAAGTTCATATAAATCATGGAAGGTATAAGTACAGGTCAGATTAATATCATGGTCAGCATGGAAGGTACATGTCATTGATGATAAGTACATAGAAAACATAGTCATGACTAGAAGATCTATGACTATGATGAAATGAATGAACATAGACATGTGAAGGTGGTTTATAAATATTTTATCATGTGAGAAAGGTATAAAATCATCCATGAGAGTCTTAGGGTGAGCCTACAGGGGTAGGACCTTCAGTCCAAGTATGCACCTAGATCGCTCATAGACCCTACCTAGCCTAATGAGGTATGAAAATCAGTTATGAAGGCAAGTATGAATATGTTAGCATTGAAAAATGTGAGATAAGTTTTTTTAGGCATGTTAACAATGTTTGAGGTCATGGTTTGAAAT
Source organism: Torreya grandis (assembly GCA_037957365.1). Classification (NCBI taxonomy): domain Eukaryota; kingdom Viridiplantae; phylum Streptophyta; class Pinopsida; order Cupressales; family Taxaceae; genus Torreya; species Torreya grandis. The sequence goes on along the minus strand of JARHVA010002348.1, from coordinate 1,250,451 downwards.
AAATTGCATGAATCAGTGTTTTAGGCCTTCTCAAGTTCACAGAATGAGGTCTCAAGACTTAAAAAACACTTTCAAAAGTTTCATGGCATGTATAACCTATGAATGGGAGTTTTAGATGTTAAATATAGATTGGTAAAGGTCCTAAATATTATATTTAGGCATTGGTTTTGGATTCAAGTGGTAGTTCTTTATGAATAATCGTTAACACCAAAACATGTGTTAAACCTCCTTAAAACCCTAATAAGGATTCAATGTGAAATATATTATTTAAATAAGATTATAATGGATTAAAATTAATATAAAATATATTTTATAATGTATTCAACTCTCCTATGTACCTCCAAGTGGTGGTGGTTAGTCATTGAGAGAGAAAATGCACAAATACAGGCTTATATGTCAAGAAGTTGTTATAGCTCTCAAAAGTTGTATTGGTCAAGAAGAGAAAATGGATGGAATAAGAATATAGAGACTCATGATAAGTTCCCATGATCATTTATGGATAGGTTACGCCCTTCAAGTGTAATAAATTAGTCATCCAAGTAAGCCAGTCACAGACATACCCAATGGTGCAGATAATGCAAAACCTAAGTAGAGATGAGAAGATGGATTTGAGGGTCTAAGCATGTCAAATCACTACAAAAAAGTGAATGAAGGGTTTATTTATGAATTTTAAATCATGACCATGCATTTAAAAATCTTTGTATTTTAATTTATGTAGTGAAAATGTTGCTCATGAAATGACCTGTTTGGTCTAGATAAGACTATGAAACATGAGGTCAAGAAATTGGTCTACAAGACCAACATTTGCTATTAAACCATATGAGTTTTCCATTTGAGAATGTTATGAGGATATAATATAATTGTGTGTATGAATTAGGATTCATTACAAGTGTTTACATAGGTGTTTGAAGTCTAATTATTTATGACTGGTTTATTTAGGTAAGTTGGTAGTTCTGAGTAAGAGAGTTACAGAGATGTTCTTAAGCTATTATTGTCTGAGTAAATGTGTTAAAAGAATCTGGGGATGATATTTAGGTCATGTATTATCTGTATACATGTTTATTTTTTCATTATTGAGTAGCTTAAGGGTGTTTAAGTTTCCTTTTTGTAAGATGGATTTTTGAGGTGCAAGCCTAATAGGGCAGTTTGTCTTAAAGGAGCTTTCATGGTTTGAACGAAGGATGCAATTCTAAAAAATCATGGAGGATGTCATAAGAGTTCATTGTATAAGTGTTTTCATGGATTTTAATTGTTTGATAATGCCATCTGGGCCCAAGAAGATCAAGTTTTGGTGTTAATAGAGAAGACCTAATGCAATTAGGTCCCTATGAGATCTAAAGGATTAGCAAGACCAACAGTGGTCATTAAGTCAAATTGTTCTATGTGATTAAATATAACCTTAGGTTCATATAGTTATTATAAACATTCTTTGCATTCTTTGGTTACATGACATGAAGGTGATCAAGCATGAGAGAGAAATCATACAGTTTTTGAGTGTACATAGGCCTATTATAATAGTCAACTACAAGGATTGTTTACATGAAGTGGTTGGATCTAAAATATCATTTAGAGCTTAGAAGTTATTATATGGGGTATAATTTAAATGTATTTGAAAGGATATTTCTGTCTATGAAGGTAAAATGTGTTCAAAGAAGATCAAGTATACATGTTACTAGACATACATAATGCAATTAGGTCTCTATGAGTCCTAATAGAGAAATAAGGCCAAATTAGTTGTGATGAACCAAAAGAGGTTAAAATTATGATTGAACCATGTTCATAATATATTCTAATACCTGTTATATGGCTCAACTAAGAGGTTGAAGGTGTATGGATTACCAAATGGTGTGTTATCATGACTAGTATATATACAAGGAAGTTTAGGCCTATTTGAGTATGCATGCAATGAGTGAAAAAGATAATGCATGGTTGAGCAGAAGAAGGTCTTGAAATTAGTTAAAAACCCTTAGAGGATAGTATATAAGTATATATAAGAATTATGTAGGTTATCTACATATGAAGATCAGACATACATGACCTAAGCAGATTTGATGAGGATTAGACAAGTGAAGGAGAGTGAGCCCTGAGATTGAAGAGCAAAAGAGCAGAGGTATGGTCATCATTTTTCATCATTTGTTGATTGAGAAACAATAATATTAGAAGGTTATAAAAATTTAGAGGTGGGTGGGTTGGTGCTTCATCACTTAAGGAGTTGGTGCTTCCTTGCAAATGGGTACTTGCTAAAGCCTAGTCAAGTCTGTGCTTGATAGTTTAGGGGTTGGTGCTCCAAGTTGAGTTGGTGATATATATAATTTTATCTTGTGAAAACATTTATAGTATTGTAGTCCTATTTTAGAGATCATAGTGTATTTTATTCCCCTTGAGGGTTTCCCACTCACATATTGTGTTATGTTCTTGTTTCATGCTCATGTGAAAGGTTCTTTATGCATTGCTAGATCACTATATTGCTTTGATGGTCTATGAAAGGTAATGTACATTTGTAAAAAAAATTAAGGTCATTGATTCACCCTACTTCTTAGTTAATTGTGCTTCCAACAGACATAAGCCTCCATGAAAAAAAACTAGATGTTGAAATCAAAATATAGATTTTAGAGTTTCAAAATGGTTCATATATTAAATAGTTTAATCACTAAACAATATTTTACACATCACTACATATTTTGGGGTCACATTCCATGTACATGCATGTAATTTACAAATTCTCGAGTACATATTCATACACGCTTTGGTGCATATGCATGGGCATATGTACATAGTTTACAATCTAGCATGAATGACAAGTTTTTATATATGCATACATTTGAGAGACATGTTCTTGGGTTCAACATAAATTCATATCATTATTTATCAATTGGTACAAGTTAAGGGAGCATGATACTAGTTTATGCACATACATAATATGACATTACAGATGGTAATATTCCAAATGGGCATGTTACTAATTCATGTACATTTAAACATTTTTACATTGAGAAACATTATTGTTGTTTATTCATTAACACTTTTTAAATTTACACTAAGTAGTGAGTAACCTTGAATATATATATATATATATATATATATATATATATATATATATATATATATATATATATATATATATTAGTCTGCAATGATTGATTCATGTTTTTATGGGTAATGTGTGTTGAGGTTCAACAAGGCTCAACAGTCACATGGAATTACTTCTAGAAAACCTATCATGTAGTTCAAATTATTTATCAAATATTAATAGTTATTTGGGTTAGTACATCGTATACTCATACCCACATTTATGAGAGTTGGGGCATGTTATTTTCCCAACCCAAGGGATTTCACAGTTATACAAAAATGGGATTTGATCACTCTCAATTTTTCTATGTTTTAATAATAGGAACCACTCTCCAAGTGCTTTAGTGCAAATCACCTTTCTATAATGCTTGAACAAGGAAGCATCATCTCCAACAAGTTGCAAGGGCAACATGCTTTTCACCAATGCACATGTGTACTCCTTCCTTGCTCTTTAATTTTAAAATTTCAAGTTTAGATTTCAAATTTCAAATTTATAAACATTGACTACCATATATTGGCTACAAGTTTTGTTTTGGAGTGACATGCACAAGTAGAGCTTCCTACAAATACAAAGTGTGTTATACACACTCAAATACTTTTTCCTTTTAATCTAGAAATTCGACTATTGTAATAAAGGGGCATTTTTAGATGCTAAAATATGATATAAAATACTTGACATATATTTACCACACATGAATTGCACAAACAAATATGGTCCAAACTAACCATTATCTCACACCTACATGATACATTATGATTTTGATCTTTTTTATTAGTTTTCAAACACCTATAGAAACCTTACAAATTATGCCAAACCATATTATTATCTCATATAACATCTCAAACATTTAGTTTGGTTTTTTCATGTATTTTTCACTACCGTTAAATTGGGTTAGTATCGCTAGTTGATATTGATTTGCGTTTAATGATAGTGACCCTCTCCCATCAATGACTACTTTTTGAAATCAAATATTTCTTTAGAGTCATCCTATCTACCTAGCGTGTTAGTGTTGTGATAAATTACCTAATTGGAATCATATTTATGTATTTTAAGCATTTAATTGATAATGGACCTATAACTTATCTAGTACACATATATACACTATTGCACATTAAGCAATATTATCTTATTCCTCTCAAATTCAAAACTAATCACTAAAAGCAGCCATAAGCTAAGTTTGAAGCATACCAAAATTAAGTTAAAACAAACATTATCAAGTATCAAAGACAAATCATTAGTTACATTCATATAGTAAAAGAGAACAATTACACAATCACATTATGTGGGAGAACTATGTGTGGCTTAATTTTCCTCCTTAGAGTATCAGATACGTAGACAACAATCAATCATCAATGAGGGTGATTGGGGTCTACTAAGCCCCTTACACTTTCATAGTTTTTATGGGTTTATATCCTTCACAAGCATACCTAGGGTTTTTAGGTGAGAGAAGTTGATTTTTGGAGTTGTTCGTAGAATTAGAGCTAGACATCACATATACAAAGCTTTTAAATATAGGTGAAGGTGATCGTATGGTCATAGACCTCTCTTGACACAAATTAGTATCGATAATAAATACTAACCCAGATCAAATACAAGTGGCCTTGCATAGATAGAGATATAGTTCCCGAACTAGATAATTCACAAGCTTGCTTCTATCAAAACATAGTCACAGTCAAATAGTTAGTCAAAAAAATTAAGTACTTATCCCTTTGTGTATTTAATTTATTTAATATGCTACTTGTTAAATCACTAAAAATTTATTTCATATTCATGTTTAAATGTCATATCTTAATATTTGAATTCACATACTAGTTTTTATCTTAATTATATTAAAAATAATTTATAACAATCTAAATTAGGATAAAACAAGTGGTTTTACATCAACATGTTATACATATACCCATAAAACATTGTAAATATTCCTAATCATATTTGAAATAGTAAAATCAAACTTAATTGCATAAAATATACCATGTTATAATAAATGAAAAGATCCAATGTAGGAGGAATATTTGATTTTGTGTGAATATGGAGATAGTCATCAGAAATAGACATCACAAAGTAATTTTAAACATAGAGGTGAATAAAACCTTAAAAAATATGGGCGAAATGAGATTGCTCCCCAAAACCATTGAAGTTCTTAAAAGAGTAGTGGATTTTAGGAATAGTAAGGTCGACCCTAACATAAACTATAAATGTGCAAAAAATGATTTGATGATCTTGTTCACCTACGTCATGGATCTCAAAACCTTGTCCATCTTTCAAAAATTATGTGTAGATCACTAAAACATTGATCTCCTTCAAAATCCTAGTAGGATAGTAACATTTAAAAGCCCTGAAAAAGATGGGATATATTATGGGCATGCATTCTCTTTAGGTGATTATTATCAAGAGCTTAAAATGCTTGTAAATTTTTGAAAATAATAAATCAAATATAATGTATTTTCTATAGATAGTCTAGTGAATACAAAGCCTAATCTTATGACTTTTCATGCTAGTATAAATACATGTTAGAACAATAAATACTTCATATTTGCATGATTTTTTCTCTAAATACTTGAATGAATTGCTTTGATACATTCACAATATCTCTTGTATGTATGATCTATATATCCAGTCATTTTCATATATACACTTATGCATATATATTTCTATATTCTTTAATTTAAATTAGAACTTTATTGGTGTATCACTGAATATACAGTAGATAAGAAAAAATAAAATAATTAAAAATATAAAACCTAAAAAACTCAAAATAAAAATGACAAGAGTCCACTCCAAAATCATACATTTTATATTTATAAAACATGAACTCATAAAAATATTAAAAAATATGAAAAAAAAATAATAATAATAATAATGATAATGAAAAATAACATGAAAAAAAAATCTAAATTCACTGAAAATATACTAATAAAATTTTTATATAAAATAATAATCGATAAACATAAATATAATAAAATAATATAATTTTGCTAATAATAATTAATAATATGCTATTTATCACTAACTCCGTTTGTAACGAACTTTTTATTTAACATTATTATTAAAAAAAAAGCCAAAAACGAACTCAAATAATCAAAGGTATTCATTCATACATGCACCTAGTGGATATGGGTGAATAAGTACTCTCCTACCACTCGACCTCATTTGACCTAATAGCCCATCGTACTTTGTGTACGGACAATAGTATAATCTCTTACATATTGCCATTTGACCTCATTATCGCAACTTTTGTAAGAGCTCATCATACTTTGTGTACTTTCAATAGTAACATAATACTTAGAACTTTTGTAAGAGCTTATTTTATTAGACTTTGAACTCTTTGGAAGGTTATATTTACTCTATTGAGATCTAAAATCACATCATAATGGAATACTTCCTCCACGACTTCATGCGTAATAATGTGGGACTTCAGTGTCTAACTTTTGAAAGCCTCATAATAGTTTGTGTACCCTTTATGGAATTTTTTTTTTTTATAGCCTCAAACTAATTTGTGTACTCTTTATAGAAAGATTTCTTAAATATTTGGAGTTTTTATTATTTATTTTTCAAATGGAAGTTCAAAGTTATAGGTTTTATAATTATAGAGGGTGAGGGATGAGTTGTAAAAATTAATAATTATTTGATTTTAAAGAATATTTATAAGTTAAAATTTAATGTTTATTTGATTATAAAATTATTTTTTCTTTTTAATTAAAAAAGTTGAAAAAATTATAATATTTTAAATATTCAATAGAATTTGGAATCTTTCATTTATTTTATTTTTTCTAAAAAGAATTTTTCATTTTTAAAAAAATGATACAATTTAATTGAAACTATTTATTATTATTCAAGATAAAAATTTTCAAAAAAATAATTAAATCATTAATTAATATTTAATATAACAAATTTAAAATAAATACTTCAAAATTAATATAGTTCATATTTTTCAAATAAATATATTCAAAATATCTTTCCTAATATATTACAATTGAAATGATGAAAAGGTTACATATAAAATTTAAATTAACATAGAATGAATTGATAGACAAAAAATAGTCTTGGGTGGGAAACACATAGGGGAGAAGTACCAACAATGGCAACACCCAAGTTAGAGGTTTTACAATGCCACTTGGGTGTCACGTAGGAACTTAAAATGTAATTCATTTGAAAGTTAACCTTATTTTTTTTGTTTGGTACTTTGAAATAGGGAGAGAGTCATGATTTGAATTAATTTTAAATAATAATTTTAAAACGTATTTACAAAAAATATTGTCCAATACTTGAATATAGTGTAAATATGTTGTGCATTGGTACACTAATTATTAAAAATCTAACATGGCATGATATGATTGATTATTGTGAGGAAAAATTTAGACTAGTATATAGTATTATGAGAACTATTAATTTGTATGAAGTTAACTATAATATATTGTGTATTTAAAATCTATTTTGACTATCGGTACACATTCAAGTATTATCACTTCTCCTCTAAGCCCACACAACAATATTTAGGCCAAATTACATTTTATTTAACACCACTTAGAGCATTAACCAAAAAATGTTTTAAGAAATTTTGATAGTCAACAACGAGGTCGTCCATAGTTATGTCTAACCCTGACCTTTTTTACCAAGAAAATAATGAATCAAACAGAAGCAACTATCTAGCCTACATAATATATTGTCTTATCATTACATATGTTATAGACATACATATATATCAACTTGCTAGCCGGCTCCAATATTTGCATCTATATTTCTACACTTAAATTTCTTCATCTATTCTTTTGCATTTAGAATTTTATGATAATTGAACATGAAAAATATATTGTGTTTTGTAACAAAATTAGACTTCATGACTTTGAAATTTTAATTTATACTTTTATATTTAGATTTTTTTTATAATTTTTGAAAAATATAATGTGTTTTTTAATAAAATTGGCCTACATGATTCAACACAAATTAGGGTATGCAACTCAACAAAATATTAGAACATGAACCTGTGATTTTTTTATAATTGTTGAAAAATATAATGTATTTTTTAATAAAATTAGAGTACACGATTCAACACAAATTAGAGTATGCGACTCAATACAATATTGGAATATGACCCTATGATCTTTTGAAAATTGTTGAAAAATATAATGTATTTTTTAATAAAATTGGATTACATGATTCAACACAAATTAGAGTATGCGACTCAACACAATATTGGAACTTGAACCTACGATCATTTAATAATTGTTGAAAAACATAATGTGTTTTTTAATAAAATTGGACTTCACGATTCAACACAAATTAGAGTATGTGACTCAACACAATATTGGAACTTGACCTTGCGATTTTTTGATAATTGTTGAAAAACATAATGTGTTTTTAAATAAAATTAGACTTCAAGATTCAACACAACTTAGAGTATGCAACTCAACACAATATTGAAACTTGACCCTGCGATCTTTTGATAATTATTGAAAAATACAATACATTTTTTAATAAAATTAGATTATAGGATTCAATACAAATTAGAGTATGCGACTCGATACAATATTGAAACTTAACCCTCCAATTTTTTTATAATTATTGAAAAATATAAAATATTTTTTAATAAAATTAAACTACATGATTCAACACAAAATAAAATATACAACTCAACACAATATTGAATCTAAACACTACAATCTATTTAATATGACTAGAGAATTTTCCTAATCTTTTATCTACATCAAATCATATAAAACTAATTTTAATATATCATTAATATTTGACATAACAATATATCATATATATTAATATCATATTAACATTATATATATGACGATGCACCTAATAAACTGAATAGTCAGTTATATAATATTATCATATTAAAGTTGTAATAATATATACAGTGCATCCAAGTAGTCACTTATATGATATTATTATATTAACATTATATATGACGGATCACCCATTAGACTGAATAGTCACTTCCATTATAATATTTGACGGCTTTAAATGGAAATCAAACTCGCTGCACCTAATGTTTGAGTGCAATAAAAGGCCAGCTAAATTGTTCGGTTTGGCATTTGTACGAACAAAGCAACAAAAATGACAAAAGAAGGTTTGATTACGGAATGTTAAAAGAACGTCAACTACCACTTCAATTGTGATGCTACGTCTATCGTTCCTTCCCACCTCGCATTCTTTAACCCTCATTAACTTGGGTCCCTAGCCACCGCCAGAACTAATTGACTCATGTCTCGCCTGTGAGCCCTCAAGTATTCTTCGTAATAGCATTCACCCTTGAAGCATAGCTAGCACGTGTATTCCAGCTAACCCCGACTTCACCCGCCTCCTGCTCATGCCTTATAAACTATAATCGCGGTGAGGGAAGAGTATCAGTACGCACAAGTGCAGGCGATCCTCACAGCAGAGTTAGTGAGCATCATGGCTGAGGGAAAGATGAGCATGGAGGACGTAGAAGCATTCAGGAAGGCTCAGAGAGCCGAAGGCCCTGCTACCGTCCTCGCCATCGGCACCGCCACTCCGCCCAATGCCATCGAGCAGAGCGATTACCCCGATTATTATTTCAGAATCACCAACAGCGAGCACAAGGCCGAGCTCAAGGAGAAATTCAAGCGCATGTGTAAGTCTAAGCACCTCTACTCTACTCTACTGTGACTCGTATGTATGTGTGTTGTAATGGGTGTGTTAAAATGCAGGCGAGAAATCGATGATAAGGAAGAGGTACATGTACCTGACGGAGGAGATACTGAAGGAGAATCCCAACGTCTGCGCCTACATGGCCCCCTCGTTGGACGCTCGCCAGGACATGGTGGTGGTGGAGGTGCCCAAGCTCGGTAAGGAGGCGGCTGCCAAGGCCATCAAGGAGTGGGGTCAGCCCAAGTCGAAGATCACCCACCTCCTCTTTTGCACCACCAGCGGCGTTGACATGCCCGGCGCCGACTATCAGCTCACCAAGCTACTTGGCCTCCGCCCCTCCGTGAAGCGAGTGATGATGTATCAACAGGGCTGCTTTGCCGGCGGCACGGTTCTCCGAGTGGCCAAGGACCTCGCCGAGAACAACCGCGGAGCAAGAGTTCTGGTCGTCTGCAGCGAAATCACCGCCGTGACCTTCCGCGGGCCATCCGACACTCACCTTGACAGTCTGGTCGGGCAGGCCCTCTTCGGCGACGGCGCGGCAGCCGTGATCGTGGGAGCAGATCCCATCCCTGAAGTGGAAAAGCCCTCTTTCCAACTGCTCTGGACTGCTCAGACCATTCTCCCCGACAGCGAGGGCGCCATCGACGGCCACCTGAGAGAGGTGGGGCTTACCTTCCATTTGCTAAAAGACGTGCCGGGGTTGATCTCGAAGAACATCGAAAAGGCACTGGCGGAGGCCTTCCAGCAGTTCAACATCTCA